>JAUMHB010021259.1:0-19397 GCA_032359685.1 Pittosporum tobira
CTACCGGTGATTAAATGAAATTTATCGTTAACTGTATAATTAATGAATTAATGCAGGCCAGTGAAAGGAGAGTTCGTGCCGGTCTATGTGGCTGTGGGGATGATATTATTGTCGGGGGGATTTGGGTTATATACGGCGTTGCATCAGTTGGCTCGAGCCCCGAATGTGCATGTTAAGAAATCGATGAGAGAAAGACTGCCGGGGGTGGAGGATCCTGAAATAGTGCTTAATGATGCGGAACGGTTCATCAAGAAATCCTTCTTTAGGAAGGTGGCCCATGTCCAAGATTTTGAGCTTCAAGATGTCATGCCTGATCCCATTCGTGAAGATGTTCTTGCGGTGGAACCACGTGCTGAGACCTTGAAGTCAGTCGGGGTGGACCCAAAGTCAAAGTCAGTTATAGCATAGTATAGTACTCTATCAATAAGATAGTTGGGCTAATGTGTTTGTAAATAGAAATAAGCCTGTTGGGCTTCATGTTAGTGTTTGTGTTTGGGCCTGGTCTGGGTGTTTTTTCTTCTATTCTGGTGGGCTGGTGGCTAACGCATTGCTTTTATGTACGATTTTAAAAGAGTTTAAATGAATTTAGACACCGAAAACCATTGAATTTTAGTTTGAGCTGAATTAATCGGAAGTTTCTTTTCGGAACATATGCAGATCTCTTGGTTCCTTTCGAGTTTCTAGTCAGGGTTTTTAGTCACTGTTGAGTAATATCCTAGTAATTGACAAATTGGAAATTCCTCCGAAAAAACTTCTCAAATTGTACGAAACATCACGTGTACCATGCAATCCATTGAGAAGAGCTGAGCTGAGCTAGCGCAATTCAATATTATGGTAATAAACTCATTTGTCGTAATAATCTCTTTGACCCAATTAGTCCTAGGTCCCGATCATTATGATTGATTAATTTATAGCTTATTATTAAAGAATATACACTATTGTTTTTTTTTAAAGAAAATATTTTAATCAATTATAAATAAATTAATTATGAGTTTTAGCACAACAGTGTTCTTAATTTATTTCAAGTTATTTATACTACATGCATGTGTAGGTCTAATTGCATAACACTGTTTTTGGTGGGATGAATTTGGATTACACACGCTATAATTGCGAGTTTAATTAATTAAACTGCTTTTAAAATAAATTAGTGTAGACAAACAAGATTAGTAAGTGTGTTAAACCACCAAAAGTCCCAAGCTAATTAAACATTCCATTGTATATATATATATATGTATCTGTTATTCGTGAACTACTTCAACACAATAGAATGAAAATTACTATGAAGTTTCTTCGCACTAAAGTTTGTATCGGGGCAGAATTTTCAAGTTAGTAGATTGATTATAATATTAACTAATGAGAAGAAAAAGACATTAATTTGTAAGAAAAAAAAGAATATATTATACATATTTTTACGATATCAATGAGGCTTAAAATTGGCATATATATCTATATATATATATATATATAGCATCCATGGTCATTCCTTCCCCCTTCTCTCTCACTGCACGCCCGCCCGCCCGCCCGCCCTTCAAACAAACCCCCGGGCCGGGGCGCGCGCAAAAACCACACACACACACACGACATGGTATTACATGTTTCTTGTTCGTGAGGAGGGACATAACTCCCCTCCCTTTCCCCCCGCAGCGCGACAACCACACACACAACATGGTATTACATGTTTCTTGTTATTGAACACAGAGATGAGGTCGATCGGGATACATATGATTGATCTGAACGTGCAATTGAAGGCCTTGGAGATCCAACTTTCTCTGAACTCTCTCCCTCAATGGCTAATCCTTGTTACCAAATTAAATCTCAATTGAGGGTCAATTAGGACTAGCGGTTGAGACGGTAATTTTAAAAAATTGCTGATTTTCACACTAATTCAAGTTTTATTATCTCTACGACAAACATCTAAATATGAGACTCCCAAGAGTTGATTATCTTTGTTATTTCCGCCGGGTAAACTTCTTTTAGAGTTAGAGATGATTATATATTTTTTATTTCATTTTCAATTAAATATAAATTTTAAATTTTGGACTATAAATGATATTAATAGAAATTTAACATGTAAACAAAGAGAAAAAAAAAAAAAAAAAAACCAAATATGTTACTATTGTATATCAAAAAACCTAATGCTAGTGTCATTCTTATTATTTTTCTACTAGATAAAATGTTATGATAATGTAACAATAAGAGCATGCTGTGAGTTTGCCCTCAAACAGCACCTGCATTTGTATTGAATTTTTAGAGCAATTAAAAC
Source organism: Pittosporum tobira (assembly GCA_032359685.1). Taxonomy (NCBI): domain Eukaryota; kingdom Viridiplantae; phylum Streptophyta; class Magnoliopsida; order Apiales; family Pittosporaceae; genus Pittosporum; species Pittosporum tobira. Next base: position 2,264 of record JAUMHB010021259.1, read on the forward strand.
CCACATTCAAACAATCTATCAGGTTGAGGCTTGGTGCAATTTCGGTTTATCCACCGGACACTAAAATGACTTTAAAATTTTATAATATCCAAAAATTCTATTTTTATCAATAATTCATATTTTTTAAAAATTTTAGAGGATGAGATATATTTAAATATGAATTTAGTATTTTGAGACGGAGATTAGATAGAGGAGATAAACGAGAATGAAGGAAGAATAAATTAATGAGACAATATACACTAATCATATATTATTTTAATATACATACATATATATACATACAATATACAATATTAATTTTTATACATACATACATATGTGTGTAAATATATCCAAATCGCTAGATGATGTATCGATTTTTGCCATTAAAATTTGCCACAAACATAAGAATTAATGCTGCAATTTTTTTAGTGCTTTTTTTTTATATAACTATTAGTGTGAATTCGGTCTGATTTAATTTTCTTGCTCTCTCTTTCATATTTTTTTTTTCTAGAGATTGCTATTTTATTAAATACTACGTATCTTTTATATTACTCATTCCGTACAAATTTAAATATTTTAATTTTTTCACAATAATTGAATTTTTTTTTAAAAATTCTAAAATTAATATATATATATATATATATATATATATATATATATAATATTAGAATGAATAACATATAAATATGTTTTAAAAATATTTTAAACTATTTATTAAAAAATAACAATTAAGATATTTAAATTTGGAAGAAGGAATAGAAATTTAAAAATATATATTATTTGACTCCTACAATATTCTAATAAATATAATAAATAAATTAAAAATTAATTTAAATTTAATTATAAAATATCACTGTGTTTATTGGAAGGTCTCCAATCAAAGGGTATCGCAATACCCAAAGTTTAAAACCCAATTGGGAGCATATGTGAAAGCTAATGGGTTGTACTACTGTACAGTAATAATAGATTTTTACACCTAATAAATAAATAAATATGGAGAAAAGGAGAGGATCAGGTCAACGTTTTATAGGTCAATATATCAACCCCGGATTGCAATAAGAGGATCCCAGCCATTGATGAAATTGTTGCTGCAGCCAACGGAACTTACAATACGTGTCAACTTCTTATTGGTCCACTTCATGTGGTAACCAATTTCATTGGTCAAAACAACTCGACGCCATTTTCCCGAAGATCTATATATACACTCAAACTGATCTGGAAGACTGTAATCACTCTATCTCTCTACAAATTTCTTTCACTTGGATCGATCGTTCGATCAATCTCCTTAATCTAGGGTTAGTGCTAGGGATCGATTATACAATTTTCTATTTTTTATACATTCGGCAGTGACCCGGATAGATTTCCCATATGGAACTATCCAAACGGAGAATATGTTTTCAGTATGTCTTGTTACTTTTGATTGGTTCATTTGCTTCTCAGCTCTTTGCATCTGCTGATACGGTATGTTAAGTTTCAATATGTTTGTGTTTTGTTTATAGAAGTATGTGCTTGTGTGGATCTGAGAAGAGGATGGATTGTTGTTGCAGATATTTTATGAGTCGTTTGATGAGGATTTTGATGGACGATGGATCACCTCCGAGAAAGATGAATATCAAGGTATAATCTTAAAGATCTGCACTTTTTTGTTTCTGTTTTTATATTTATTGGCATTTGATAATACATTAATCTGTAGCTTGTTTTATTTTTGAATTTATGTATATGAAGTTGTCAACATCCGACTGCTATAAACTAAGTAGATTGACTACCATAAACTAAAATCCTAGCTAATGTTTGGAGTATGCTAAACAACCACAGCATCCCTTAAAAAGGATTCGTTTTGAAAACTTTCCTCTAGTACTTGATTTGCTTCTTCAATGTAATGAAGATCTTCCTATGTAAGAGGAAATTATTGTGAACAGAAGACTTTACTTTGAGTGGCAGTTTTAGTATAAAATATTTAAACTAATTGTTACATGTGGTTAAGTATGTTAGATAATTTAAATTTAAATTGAAATTTTGAATCTTATTCAAGATTCAAAATTTGAATTTGTAGTAAGAAGGAATTGTAATTTTGAGAATTATTGTTAGAATTTTAAATAACCTTCACACTTCTAGTTTTTTAGTCAGCTGGATATTGAGCAAGTTTGTTATGTTTGTCAAACCAACATGAAGTCTACAATGAGTGGTACAATTATGCAAGCAATCATAAATCAGCTCTCTTTGATGTAGTATCATTCCGTTTTACCTAATTCCCTTTCTGCAATTCATTTTCTCGTGTCTATCTTGTTGCTTTCCTCTACATAGAAGCTAAGTGCTTGTTCCTGCATTAGATAGATTCAATATTGGTTTATGCAGTTACTAAATAATTTACACCACAGAAAATAAATATAATACCTCTCACGTATGTGCATGTTGAGTTGGTAAACATATTTCATCATGATACATCATATTCCATTTCCTGTAAGGTTTATATTTCAAGAGAGTTTTTTAGATGAGCTAGCTCATTCACAATAATCAAAGATGATCAGGCTAGGTTGTCTTTCATTAGTAGCTCTATGAAGATCTAGTAACCCGGTTAAATACTGTTAAATTAAATATTCAAGTGTTTTTGGGTAAAATCTTTGCTGTTGGTTTATATTGCCCTGGAAGTCGTTATTGGTAACAAATATATGGTTGTAGTTATCTTCCATTTAAGTTTCATTTTGACTACTAAACTAAAGTCTTCGCTTATCTATCCCATTTATGTTTTCTTATCATAGGTTGTTGTCTATGTATGATTTAATGTACTAGATAGAATATGCGGTTATCTAGAAGTATTCAATATCTAATATGAGGGCTGACGTTAATTTAATTTTTGGTTATTAGGTGTATGGAAACACTCGAAAAGTGAGGGACATGATGATTATGGACTTCTTGTCAGTGAGAAGGCCAGGAAATATGCGATTGTGAAGGAACTTGATGAACCTGTGAATCTCAACGATGGAACTGTTGTTCTTCAATTTGAAACACGCCTCCAGAATGGTCTCGAGTGCGGTGGTGCATATCTGAAATTCCTCCGACCCCAGGACGCTGGGTGGGTGCCAAAGGGATTTGACAATGAATCTCCCTACTCTATAATGTTTGGACCTGATAAGTGTGGAGCCACAAACAAGGTCCATTTTATCTTGAAGCATAAAAACCCAAAGAATGGGGAGTATGTTGAACATCATGTTAAGTTCCCACCATCGGTGCCATCTGACAAACTTACTCATGTGTACACTGCTATTTTGAAACCTGATAATGAGTTGAGGATCTTGGTTGACGGGGAAGAGAAGAAAAAGGTCAACTTCCTATCTGCTGAAGATTTTGAGCCAGCACTAATCCCTGCCAAGACCATTCCAGATCCAGATGATAAGAAACCCGAGGATTGGGATGAGAGAGCCAAAATTCCGGACCCAGATGCTTCCAAACCTGAGGATTGGGATGAGGATGCCCCTATGGAAATTGAAGATGCTGAAGCTGTAAAACCCGAAGGTTGGTTAGATGATGAACCCGAGGAAGTTGATGATCCCGAGGCATCAAAACCTGAAGATTGGGACGATGAGGAGGATGGTGAATGGGAGGCCCCAAAGATTGACAATCCCAAGTGTGAGGAGGCACCTGGCTGTGGGGAATGGAAGAGGCCAATGAAGAGAAATCCAGCATACAAGGGTAAATGGCATGCCCCTCTTATCGACAACCCCAACTACAAGGGTATATGGAAGCCTCAACAGATTCCAAACCCTATCTACTTTGAACTTGACAAACCAAACTTTGAGCCTATTGTTGCTATTGGCATTGAAATTTGGACAATGCAAGACGGCATATTGTTTGACAATATTCTGATAGCAAGTGATGAGAAGGTTGCAGAATCATACAGGCAGACGAAATGGAAGCTGAAGTTTGAAGTAGAGGAAGAGAAACAGAAGGCTGAGGAAGAAGCAAGCACTCTTTCAGATGGTCTCAAAGGCGTCCAGGTAATTAATCATATATCATCATGTTATCACACACACACACACACTTTTTCCTATTTAAATTGTTTTTTTACTTGGTAAGCTGAATATTGTTTTTCTTCTGTTTTATTGCAGAAGAAGGTGTTTGACCAACTTTACAGGATTGCAGACATTCCTTTCTTGCAGAATCACAAGTTCAAAATTTTGGTAACTAACTAACACTATTTTTTCTGGAAGAATAATATTTTTATACTTTTTTGTTTTTCGGGTATTGCAAATGTTGAATTTTAGAACTTTGATCTGCAGGATCTTATTGAAAAAGCAGAGAAGCAACCAAACCTCACAATTGGTGCTCTTGTCTCCATTGTTGTCGTTATCCTCACAATTCTAATAAAACTCCTCTTTGGCGGAAAGAAGCCTGTGAGTTTGAAACCTTTTTCCTTAATAACTAGACTGAGTTCTATCATTTGTTATGGAAATTAATTAATTTCTTACATTGACTTGGACTTGTTAACAATTAATAATCTCCCGGCTAACAGGCAAAGAAGGTGACTGTGGAAGAAAAGAAGACTAGTGATGAAGCTGAAACTTCGGGCGGTCAGGGAAGTGGGGAAGAGAAGGAAGAGGACACGACAGCAGCTCCTCGCAGGAGGACTACCAGGCGTGATACTTAAATTAGGATGGAGAGGGAATCCGAAAGTGCTCTTTAAGTAGTTTCGCTTTTGTTGAGTAATAGATTTTAGTTTGTTAAACGTTCTGATGTTTTTCGCTTGATTATTGATTTGCAATTTTACTTTGAAGCGTTTTTACCGTGAACAGTCAATGTATGATGACAATGTACATGAGATTTTATATAATTCAGCTCCTTGTCTACGGCAAAGACGCATGAGAGGCATTCTGGAATTGAAGACTTTTTTCGGTATTTTGGTTAGCTGGTTAAATAGTTGTAAGAAGAAATTGCCCCCTACAGTTTGCCTTTGATTTGAAATTCTGGTTATATGTTTAATCTTACTTACAAGTAAACATCCACTAAGCTCAGGATGATCTAGTCGGAATTAAATTCTTCTAGATGGGGTTTTTGTTTCTTATAGCAGTTATGGTATGATGCTCTGCGTATGGGGGGGCCCCTCTAAATGGAGATTAAACACAAAATATGTGTTGTTTTCGGATTATAAAGCGGGCTCATACATGTAACCTGGTTAGTCTATTTAACTTGGCCCATGTTCCTAGCAAAATTGAGTCTGGGAACGAAAAAGCCTTCGTCAGAAAATATTTTACGATATTGCCGGGAACCGAGCCTGGCTAACCTTCGTGACAATATGCCTTGGCAAAATGCTTTACAACGATCACACACGGAATTGGAACCATCTCGATATTTAAATCAATTAAACCAAATATCTGTACCTCTTATCATGTGAAAAGGGATTCGATTCTACATTAATACTAGTGTAGGATCTTGACTTTGGAGAAAATAAAAGGATAGTATAAAATATTCTATTTATTCTAAAAAAAATATCACAACTCACAATTATTTATTTTACGTAAATTAAAAGAAATGAGGAAAAAAATTTAAGTCATTTATAAATTGAATAGACTCGTATAAAGAAGATATAAATTATTAATATATGGTATTGTGACATTCTTTTCAGTATTATAAAAAAAATACATACATACATATATATATTAGACTGATGCTATTTTTTTGGGAACATAATGAGTAATATTTAAAAGCATAAATTTTTGTAATGGAATTTCTTTTTAAGGGAATAGAGGGGAGTATATTGTCTTGCACATTTTGATTTATTGTGTTTTAGTCGGATTTTATTGTTCAAAATTTGTATTTTCTGCTGAACTTGGATAGCAGCAGCAGCACCAAACTTCATTTTCACAATTTTTGCAATTCTCCTTAAACTCTTATAATTCAAATAAAAATTGGCCTACAATCATTATTGTCGAACAAAAATTGTAAAACGGAGAGATTATATAATATAGGTTCTTATTTTTTCCCCCTTTTTATGGTAAAACATGGTACTAATATATTAGTATAGTTGACTCTTTCTATATAGCCTTTACAGCAAAAAGGTGAGCAGAGCTTACACAGGTGCGACGAACCTTTATAGTGAACAAAGCAAAAGTTTTATATTTTATGTGCAATAGCCACCATATCAGTTTAAGAAAGAGAACCGTGGGGAGGAGCAGTTAGGATACCGACAGCGTTCATAGGCACAGTAAATCAGCAATCGCTTATTTCCGTTAAATCAAAAAACAGCCAAACAGGGGAAGAAAATGGTGCCACGGGATAATTTATTTTTAAAAATAAATTATTTATATCAGTTTATTTAAATTATTATGACACATTTGATGTGAAAAAAGTATTTGTTAATTGTAACTTATTTAATTTTATTGTTTTTTTTGGTCTACGTAATTTATTTAAATTAACAAAAAATCTTTAAACAAAAAAAATATATATTAATTAATAGCAGCTTATTTAAGTTTTTTTTTTTTTGGTGATATACGTAGTTTATTTAAATTAACAAATAATCTTTAAACACAAAAGGTGGGCCGTGCTTGTGCAGTCCACAAAACTCTTTTTCTTGGCAAGAACACGGTAACTGTTACTACCGAGTGCCCTCGCAGCAAAACCTAGAAGCTAACCATGAAAAAGTTATAAAAGATCTTTTTAATACCAAAGTAGCAGCAGATTGAAAAGACTCGCACAGAGAGTAGCAACTAACGGCAAAAGAAAGAAAAGACCTCAAGAAAAGGTCATCCTGAGGGAACCCTGTCCAAGAACCCATAAGAAGATAAAAGACAAAAATAATTGACATTGAAATTGAAATTCATATTTAAAGTTTAGCTCAACTTAAACAGAAAATTGTCTATGCAATACCCACAAGGAGACAAAAGCAGTACGGTTAGTCTCCTTATTAAGATCTGTATAAATAAATAAATAAAAAACAAAAGGAAAATCAAAATTGTTTTCTCAACTCCTCATAACTTTCTTTAAAGAAAAAAAAAAAAAAAAAAGTTTAACCTTGAATAGTTCTCTTCCTCCTCTAGCAGCAAAGCTTCATGCTTGCGGCTTAATTTCTCTCTCGCTCCGGCAGATTCCGGTCGCACCTATATTAACTTAAGCTACAATAGTTGTCTTCAACGCTTCCCGGCAGCTTTCCTGACAGGTGGACCACTGTCCTCGTCATCAGACATGATATCTCCATACTCCCACATCCCAAGCCTCATACGTCGTGCCTCTTCCTGGTCTTTCTGCAACTCATCAATGGCTTGTTTTCTATCTGGCCCTTCATATTTCCTCCTTTTCTCCAACCTAGCCAGTCCTTCCTGCACAAGTCCAACAAGAGCAACGATTATGGACCCTTGATTTTGAAGAACGCAGAATATACGTTGGACGGATGCAATAGCCCACATAACCCAAATCGGGAATGCATCAAAATGGAAAGAGTTAGAAAGTGATTTAATTCGAACCTTGAGCATGACAGCATTGATACTTGTATTAGCTTCGGGTTCAACCAGTGTCACCATTTGAATGGGCCCACTTCCTTGCCCTTTGGCTTTTCCTCCTGAAGTATCCCGCTCCACAATCACGGCAGTGAATTCCTTGGACACATTTAGTATGTGCTCGCTGAGGCGAATGGCTGCCTCCTGTCCATAATCCTCCTCCAAGCCTGGAATCTTGACATACGCAAGACTGCATAGCTGAGCAAGGTGGTCTGATGAGGACACAGAAGGATCTAGAGGTCGCAACTGACTGTAGGCAACAACTTCCTGATTTCCATAGTCTATGTAAAAAACTTCAAAGTTGTCTTTCGCGGATTCAACAGCACCTCGAGGAGGAGCGTTCACAATCTTCAAATGTTGAATCACAAAAAAATAAAATAGGATAAGTAACAAAAAATGATGATTTAATGAAGACTACTGTAAGCATAATAATGACAACTACTCCCTCTCACAATTTTATTAACAGTTTCTGGCTGTTGTGTGACACAGATTTTAATATGCATGAAAAGTACATTAAAATTTTTTATTTTTATTTAAATTTTTTCTTTTCAGTATAGTTATACTTTTAGATATAATTTAAATATTTAAAAAATATATATTACTTCAATATACTTTCCATGCAGATTAAAATTTGTGCCACAAGCACCAAAAACTGTTGCCATTTATATATTATTCACCAAATGCTCCCCTACGATTATTATATTTACTCCTGAATCTCAGGCAATAGAACTGGCAGGGTATAGAAAATCTCAAATAAGTTGAAAGAGATGTGTTGTGATGTAATTCTCACCATTGCTCGGTTCCAGGAATTATCTGCACTAAACTGTGCAAGTACGAGATCACCCTTCTTAGGATTGAAGGAACCAATTACAGGAGCCTCTCTAAGTTTCAAGGAAGCAAGCTGCTGCTGAATAGAGGACACTCGCTGATCTGCAACTGCCTGGACGTAGAACTTTCCACCTCCTAGGACTTCAGTAACCACAACCTGCAAGCAAGGACATTACTGTAATAAGATCCACCTAAAACTTACTTAAATAAAATGATCCAGCAAAGTTGCTTTTACAAAAAGACAGATAGACCAGATAGACAGATAGATAGACCAGGCACCTTATATTCATTTTTCTTTCTTTCAATAGCTGGCCCGCTAGAAACTTCTTCTCCTTCGACATAGTTTTCCCATATCTGCAACAAAAAACTACTGTCAGCACCATTGTTAACAGTTCACATAGTTTCGCTACTATTTTCAGCTTCTAGATCTCACCTTCAATTTCTGCTTCTTGGCAGACTGCTCAGCCTGTGAAAGCAGGTTGACATCGGGGATCCTGTCTGCACCAAAAGAGGTTTGAAGCTTTGCCAAACCAGCTTCAAGAAGCATCAAAGCCACGTTGGACTTTGACTCCCATACAGATCCCAAGAAAGTACCAGTTCTATCACATGTTTCTACTTCAATCTATAATATAAGAAATAATATATAAGATACATCATATACTGGAAACAAAAATAAATTTGCAGCAGTACGACCCAAGGGTCTAAAATAAAAGGCATTAATTACCTCAACGTCCCTCTGCATTATTTTCCTTCTCATTAGTGCAATTGCATCCTCGGAATAATGTTCAGTTCGGCCAGGGCATCTAACACCAGAGAGAGAGAGAGCAATGGTGCATGTTTCCTTCGGGATATACAATTTAAATCGGTGGCCGCTTAGGACATATTCTACAACAGCAGTCATCCTCTTGTTCCGTTGCAGAAAGGGCAAGAAATCTCTGGCTTTCTTCGCTGAAGCCTAAAGTGACATATATTGAATATAGAAAGTGAACTTCTGTTTTCAATGAAGCTCTTTATGCACAAAGTAAAGAGGGTTTTTAGTTTCTAACCATTAGTAGGTCTGTAACATGCGTCACTGGAGCATCCTTGCCAGAATGCATCCCCTTCTTGCTAGCTCTAGCACGCGATTCAGCTGCAAGAAGAGCATCATAGTAATTTGATCTCACCTCAAGATCTCGATGCCTAACGACTTCGCCAAATCCACGGGAAATCACCAGCTCAGCAACATTAGCCCCAGGCTGCTGGCTGCCTGCACTAGGTGCAGCCGGTACAGCATTTTCGCCATCTTTTGCCGGAGACAGTAAGAAGACAGATCCAAAATCCATCACCCTGTCTGCTGGGCCAGTTGGAGCACTAGCTCCCTCTACCAAATTCACCTTCCTAGAATATTCCATCGAAACCTGCACCTGAAGTAATGTAATAATCCTAGTTATTATTACGCCTAAAACTTAGATAAAAAATTTCTTACAGACGTGTAAACAAAATTAATAATGTACATACCTGGCGGCCAATTAGGCGCGTTCGCAAGAACTCCTTTGCTTCACGGGCATAAGGAGGAATATTCACTTTGTCTTCTCTACGAGGATTGCCTAGTCTGGGACACTTGATGCTCGAGAGATTGACTCGTCGCTCTGCCGATAGGCTGCCGAATGGTAGGGAATCATCAGCTACTATAATGCAATCTCCACTTACAACCTCAACCACCTGGAAAAAGTTGAATCAATGTGATTAGGGAAGGTTGAGATAAAATTAGAACAAGACAAGACATGATTCCACATTGATTTGCATAGGTGGCGGTAACTAACAAGCTAACCTTTCCAGTGAAATTCTGGTCATGAATTGCCTTTGAATTAGAAGCTGGAGGTACATAGTCTTTCCAAATCCTCAACCGGGATTTCTTTGCTTCAAGCTCTGCAGACTTCAATCGTCGCTTGGCATCATCTTCCAACATACTAGCGCTCCACTCAACATATTTAGCTAAGCCCTGTATAAAGAAAGAGAAAAAAAAAAAAAAGGGGCCAGTTGAACTAAGTCAACATCAGAGCTGGATATTTTCAAATACTTGTACGATAAGCAGTGCACAAATGGGCGGTAATGTGTACGTTAGTGCCGGCTCACAATTCTATGATCAGCAAAAACTTAGGGCCAAGGATTCAATACATACATGCTTAACAAGCTCCATAGCCAAGTCCTTTGCTGATTCACCATCCGGATAATACACCGAACCAATCAGGTTGTTGTATTTGTCAACACCCTCCAAGACAATGCGGACCTACAAGTTACAGCAAAAGATAAGATTTATAACTTTACAAAGCATATGAAATCACCCATTAGCGACCAAAACAATACTCACATCTCTACTTAATACATGGATCTCAGTAAAATGTTTGCCTTCCCTTGAAAATGGCTCGGGGGGGCTTTCAGTAAAGGACACTGACGAGGAGGCTGCAAGCCTCTGCGCTGATGTTAATGGGCCACTAGATTCAGCAGAAGTTTCTCCATTTGCTTCATCTGCTGTTGTTTCTGGGACAACAGGAGATTGTCTTCTTCCCATCGATGGAGCCTGGTTCAAAAATAAAAACTACTCATACAGGCAAAAGGCTGGTATTCTAAAATAGATAATATAAAATTAATTTCAAAACTTGCAGCAAGACAATGCAGGTCAAATTTAGATTCTACCTGGATCCCAGCAACAAATACTTGGACAAACTGATATTCTGGAAGCAATAAAACACGAAGGCAGCTTCCATCACGAACCTGCTCCACAATAGCTTCCATAGGCTTACCTTTGTTTGCAGCTAAAAGGCCCATCGCATCAAAGTTACTACTTTCACCAACGGCAGAGGGAGGTAGATTTCTGATGGACGCCTCAGCAGCACCCGGTGTCTATAACCGCCAAATAAAACCCCGTATTAGCATGTGAAATAGAATGTTTCCATCAAATAAGTTCAGATAATATATAGGATCTAAGTTAATCACAGGGATAAGTGCAACATGACAAGTTCTTCTTTTTCTGTTTCTACTTGGGTGGGGGATAAATGACAAGAAAGTTTAAAGATTCACCTACATGATAAGAATAATAATAATAATAATAATAATAATAATAATAATAATAATAATAATAATAATAATAATAATAATAATAATAATAAACTCGGGTCAAGAACATCAACATGATTGCTTCAATCGAAAAATTAAAAAAAAAATTACAAACCTGGTTCCAACGACCAACACCTTGTTGCTTAGATTGGACTTCAAGTCCTTGCAGTTCATGCAAGTGAGGACTAGCTTCTTCAGGTTTCTGCTGACTTGGTTCCCGAACCTGCAGAGACCACATTCAGCTAATGTACATAACCAAAAGTCATTATAAAATTTATGTAGTTAATGGAAAGAATAACTGTGCTGACCTTTGCCCAGCCTTCAGCAACAACCATAAATGCAACATTCTTACCACCAAGAAAGACAGAACCAAATTCTTTCTCAACAGGTGGATTGGGTGATATCTTATAGTCCACTTGGAAGAGAACCTCCTATTAAGAGAAATGTGGTTGGATTTAATACCTAGTTACCTACAGCTTACTCCTTAAAGAAATTACGTTAGAAGGATTAAATTCAAAATAATTCTTGAGAACCTTTCCTATGCAGAGCTTCCTTAGATACTCTCTGCTGTCCCATGCAAATGGTTCATCAACACCATCTCTGCGGGCCTGTAGATAAAAATGGCTAATGTAAGAGAACGTGCAAAAGGAAAGCTTCAGTCAAGTACATAAACGGTGTTAAGTAAATCAAACATATCTAGTACTTTAAAGTCAATGAAAGAAATTACAGAAGGAAACATTAATTATTATCAAACTACTCCATCCATCCCAGTGTAAATGTGGTCGTTTCTAATTTGGATGTACCAATCTAAATGAGTCCACTCTATCCTAGCCACTCATCTCTCTGTCTGATGATTTTAATATCTAAATTAATGGTTTAAAATATACTAGCATAGAAATACACTTCTCTTAAAACTATATGTCGATCTAATAAACTCATTTAAATTGGGTAGGGGGAACATCATATTATAATTTCACAGCTTTACTCATTCACAGTTTTATCGTTGTTTAGTTTTGGTTGCTAAAATGTAGTAGTTAATACTTTGTAAATTTACCAACTCTCATTCAATTCAAGCATTGATTCTGATATCTTCAATGTCTAGAATATTAAATTTCTAGTTCTTTAGTGAAAATTAAATGATGATGACGATGAATAGAATCATGATTATGACAAGAATTATCCAATAGATGACATTAAAATGATGGATGGCAAAACAAATGGTTGAAATCATATTTAAGGCTTAAGCGACAAGAATAGAAATATGGAACTCCAATGATTTCCCATAAGTGCAAAAAGGAGACAAAAAAATATTAAAGACTAGCCGACAAGAATAATAATATTACGGAAGATTGTCTTTTTTAACTAACTTGAAGACTGAAAGGTCGACGGTTCCCCCTATAGAAGCTGTTCCAATGAACTTTTCTCAAAAATATATGAATATTAATAATATTTGGGCAAAATTTGATAACTCCTTTTAACAAACAAAAAGAAAATTATTATCCACGCCTAGGGGAAAATTATGAAACAAAGAAACATGAGCAAATAACAGCAATAAATTTGAGCTTTTTAGGGCTAAGTAGTGATACCAATCTCGGAGCCATAATAGATGATAAAGTTATGGTCTTCTCTGGAGGAAACCCGTCCTTCAAAATCCCATTCCCCACTATCACCAAAGTGTCCCCAGATGGAACGGCTTTCACTTTTCCTCGCAACTGTTTTGAGGGTCCAGCTGTTGAAGCCATCTCAACAGCTAAAAGATCTGCAGAAAGATCAAAATTCTTATTAACTCCTTCACAACAAAGAATCTGTTATTCTTCCACATGAAAAAATTTCATACAAATGAGAATTAATTATTTAAATGGAAAAAGCACTTCGAACGGCCTGTGCAATATATTCCCTCTCACCATTCTAGTTAACCAATCTACAATTCCCTAAATTTATTTAGCAATTCCACTACAACATTTATAAATACATTTAGAAAATTACAAATTAAATGCTAAAAAAATTCAGTTTTACATCAATTAAAGCATGCACGGCACGTCTCCATCACGTGCACGTGTACTAAACTAAGACCATCAAGCAACATCCACATAACAAACACAAACACTGATAGGTACATACATTTATAGAATTAAGGAATTTATTTTGATAGAAAAAATATCACATCTTTATACATAAACCCGACAAAAAAAAAGATAATCTAGCACTAAAAAAATTGAATCTTTCACCAACAATATCCAAGAACGCATTTAATTCTCCCAAGACCAAATCACTATTAAAATCAGAGAACTATTACATGTCAAATTAGCATAACGTTTACTTAATTACAGATCTTCAATCCGCATTGAATTCAGATCACATATTACAACACACAAAACAATCAGAATCTCTAAAACAACTACAATGACACCAATACATAATACACAAATATAACGCATCTTAACGTTAATTGATCACATCATTCCAACTGAAACATTCAGATCTGCATGATCAACAAAACTCACAACCTCAAAATGCACATCTGTAATCAGCAATTTTATTTAACAACTCTCGTCATATGTTTATCTGAAAATGCAAATATACAAATACATATATACATGAGCTAAATTGCGCTAAAACATATATCGATACAGATCTGATAGCTTTATACCTGAATGATCAGTGAGATTGCTAACAGCTGGATGATCGGAGAGAAAACAAAATCAAACTTCGATCAGAAATTAATATTATAAATTATGAAAATAACAAAACTGTAAAACAGAATATAGATTGATTAGTAACAAGAAGTGTGAAATAGAGAAAGTACCAAAAGGTTTAGAGGTCCTGGATGCTTCGGGACGGCGGGTTGCAGAGACAGAAATACATAGACGACAACGTATAGTGAATATATATGCAACGTACTGGGGCGAAAATCGATATGCCCTCCTTTTTTGCGTTAATTTACTTAAAATGCCATGAAGTTTGTTGGAGTACGTTTTATTGTACTGTTGTTTCCAACTCTGAGTGCTGACAGAGTAAACCGATAGGGTAAATCCTTCATTGGATTAATTGGGTGGATTTATGTCGACATTTTTTTATTATAAAAAGCAGCTGGGACAACCAATGAGGTGATGACAAGTAAGCCTGGGGTGAACTTTTTTGTCAGATCACCATGGCAACGAACAGCTCTTGCTCTTTACGCCTTCTAATTTTCGGTTCTTAGATTTTGACTTTTTACCGTTTACTTCTGGATGTTTTCCTTTTATGGAAAGTTATAATAAAATTTAATTATGGAGTAACTAATTTTCTATATACATATGCAAACAATCTTTATATTGGTAGATTTTGAGTTCAGGGTCTTCTGTTTTCTTTTTCATAAATTTGAAATAAATACGAAGAGTTAAAAATTTTATAAAGTTGATAAGGAATTTCAGTATACACGAGAAAAATAAAGTGAAAAAATTTATAATAAAAAATTTATTTATTTAACATAAGAATAATCATAAATATTTATAAGGTACTTCATGCATATCGTCTTTAAAGATTTTGTATTTTAAGAAATAATCATAAATATTTATAATCCTACAATTGAAATTATAATTTTGACAAGTAAATATAAATGAGTCGAGTCATGTATATCATCAGTGAGACCGAAAAG
Source organism: Pittosporum tobira (assembly GCA_032359685.1). Lineage (NCBI taxonomy): Eukaryota > Viridiplantae > Streptophyta > Magnoliopsida > Apiales > Pittosporaceae > Pittosporum > Pittosporum tobira. The sequence goes on from JAUMHB010021259.1 coordinate 17,294, forward strand.
AAAGGGAAAGCACTTGTGCCCTTTCATAAAATATTGTAAGTAGTGATAAAAATTAAACAGCCTGCATTTCTTGAACCGCGGCACAATGTAATTTTGTAAATATTTTGAAGTATACACACACGATTAAAGTGCATGTGAGCTTAATATCTCTAATTACTTCTTGTAAATAAAATAAAATAAAGATCTCTAATTACCCCATTACAAATTTAAAATAGTCAGTATTTTTGTTCATTTGTGAAATATTAAAATCAGAAAAAAAAAATTTAATCTGATATTTGCTAATTTGATAATCTGAATGAATGCGTGTTAATTTATACGTTGAAATTTAAAAATGAATGGGGCATTTGTTTTAAATGTTTATTTACCTAAAACCAAAGAATCTTGCTACTATTTACATAATCTCAAAGCAAACCAAGCAGGCGACAATCAAAAAGTCAAAAAGGAGCAGTTGCGGTTTTAAGTTTTGTCGCCTGATATCACCACTGCACGAAAAAGCCTGTAGATAGCCCACCATATTTATTCCGACCACGTCAAACTGTGGGCTATGTCTGACTCTGCCAAATTAATTCGAGTTCGACGCTCGTCTGAAAAATAGTATTCTCTTTTTTTAATTTATATTATCTTAATATTTTATTTTATTTGTCTAAATTTATTTATTTTATTTATTTTTTAAAAAATTTGCTTATCTTATTTTTTAATAATATGTATAATTAATTTATTAAAAATAATAAATATAGGCTTAAAAATAAAATAATCATTAACTCTATTAATTTTTTCTATTTAACTATCAAAAAATAATTATATATAATATGATAATAAAAAAGGTAAAGTAGACAAACAACAAAAAAATTTAATATACGTGTAATTTATAATTATAACAATATAAATTAGACAAGGGGAATAAAATACTACTTTTTTGTATCATAATTTTTTATAATTACGTGTCACAAATTTAAGGTACACAAAGTTTATTAAAATAATATATTTTATAATATTTAAATTATAACTAAAATGTAACACAAAAATATATTAAAATATTTTAATATAATTTTCATGCATCTTAAAATATGTGCTACATAACTGTTAAAAAATCATGAAACAGAGGGAGTGAATTTTATTTTACATTATATTTAATATTTCAATTTATATTTTAATATTTTAATTATGTTAATTTATACAAAAAAAAAAAAAAATTGGACTAACACCCTTTCAGTTTATTATCTAATTTCTCAACACCATCTTACATATATATATGTCTCATGCCATGTAATAGTAGCATAATTGTTAAACAATATTTCCAAACATTTAAGTAAACAAGTGGAGCTCTTAGTTAGCCACGGTATTTGAAACTCGAAAGGTTTTGTTTTTACCTAATAATTTTAAAAAATAATTTTTTCTTAAGTACACACCGAATAAAATGTATTTGAGAGATGACATTGAAAATTTAAATGACTTTTTTTTTTTTTTTTGAGAGAGATTATATATTAACGTAAGAATAATGATTCTGTGATATAAATTGATATATTTAAAATTAAAATAAGTTAAAATATTGAATCTATATCCATACAAACTCAGTCCAGATTGGTTCTATATTTTGCCAAAATATAAACAAAAATGCCCTTGACTCAGTCCAACACGTGTGCTTTTTATTATAGTATTTGAAAATAAATTATAAATTATTTAATAATAAGATTATTAAATAAGGGATTAGTTATGTTTGGTATAATTTTTTAAAAACATATTATTGAATAATTTTCTGAAACTTAATTTATTTGAAGTGATTATTATGTACTATTTTAGCAACTTGTATATTTTAAAAGCAACTTATTGAATAAGTTGAAACAACTTTTATCATCCCAAATAAATTTTACCAAACAGACTCATACTCGTATGTAGATTCTATTAGTATTTGAAACATCAATTGTAGTTTTAATCTGCACATAATATTGTTTGGTTGAACAGCCAGATATCTAGGATCACTTTTAACCTTTGCATACTATTTGAACATTGAATTGGTGCTGCTTTCAGATATGAATTAATATAACAATTACAGACATACAAATTTCACGTTGGACAACATTTATAATAATATACTAATTGACAA
>JAUMHB010021270.1:0-26502 GCA_032359685.1 Pittosporum tobira
ACCTACCCTGGATAGTATCCCAGTGGTGAATGAATTTAAGGATGTGTTTCCGGACGAACTGCCAGGGCTGCCTCCGAACCGGGAGATAGAATTCTCAATAAACCTAATACCCGGTCCTACCTTTATTTCGAAAGCTCTATATCATATGGCACCGGTTGAGATGAAAGAATTGATGACCCAGTTGCAGGAACTATTAGTTAAAGGATTCATTCGACCGAGTGTTTTGCCGTGGGAACCACCTGTTTTGTTTGTCTGGAAGAATGATAGGTTAATGCGATTGTGCATCGATTATCCTGAGCTAAACAAGGTAACTATTAAGAACAAATATCCCCTTCTGAGAATTGATGATCTATTTGACCAGTTGAGAGGGGCAGCATAATTTTCCAAAATTGATTTGAGATCGGGGTATCATCAGCTAAAGATCAAACCTGAAGATATTCAAAAGACGGCGTTCAGGATGAGGTATAGACACTATGAGTTTCTGGTGATGCCCTTTGGACTAACGAATGCACCAGTGGCTTTTATGGACTTGATGAACCGAACCTTTAAGTCGCACTTAGATAAATTGGTTATTGTATTCATTGATGACATCTTATTCTATTCCAAAACGAAGGAGGAACACGAAGAACATCTTTGCATAGTCTTGCAAATACTAAGAGAAAAGAAGTTATACGCAAATTTCTCTAAGTGTGAATTTTGGTTGAATCGCGTCTAATTCCTGGGGCATGTCATAGATAAAAATGGGATCTCAGTGGACCCAGCTAAGGTAGAAGCAGTGACGAAGTGGCGACAACCACAAACACCTATGGAAGTAAGAAGTTTCTTAGGGTTAGTTGGCTAAAATCGAAGATTTATCCAAGATTTTTCCAAAATAGCCACCCCCTAACCAATCTAACTCGGAAAATGGTGAAGTTCGAATGGACTCCAAAAGGTGAGGCAAGTTTCTAGGAGTTAAAGAAAAGGTTGACCGTAGCCCCAGTATTGACTTTACCAGATGCTACTGGAAGCTTTGTAATTTATAGTGATGCTTCACTGAAAGGTTTGGGTTTTGTACTGATGCAGAATGGGAGGGTGATTGCTTATGCATCACGTCAACTGAAAGACTATAAAAAGATATATCCCACCCATGATTTGGAGTTGGCAGTGGTAGTTTTTGCCCTGAAAATCTAGAGGCATTATTTGTACGGGGAGAAATGTGAAATCGTCACTGATCATAAGAGCTTAAAGTATATATTCAAGCAAAAAGAATTGAATATGCGCTAAAGGAGATGGCTCAAGTTGATCAAAGACTATGATTGTACAATTAGCTACCACCCGGGAAAAGCTAACGTAGTTACCGATGCATTGAGCCGCAAAGACAGGTTGAATTTGATGATGGCCCAAAAGGAGATAAAAAAGGATTTCGAAAGAATGCAACTAGATGTGGTGTTCGGAAAAAAACAAAGGGAATTATTAGAGATGACCAATGTTAAACCAACCCTGGTAGACAGAATCAAAGAAGTTCAAAACAAATACCCAAAAGAAAAGAATCATTTGATTTTGAAGGAATGGAGTAAGTGCCAGTTGAACTTTGACGGTATACTACAATTTGAAAACCAATGGTGGATTCCTTAAGATGAGGAATTACGACGAGAGATCTTACATGAAGCCCATAATTCAAAATTTACGATGCACCCAAGAGGCTCAAAGATGTATCATGATGTGCGGAGAAACTTTTGGTGGCCGAATATGAAATGGGACATTGCAGGATGGGTGAGCAATTGTTGTAAAGATCCAAACACACACCACAGGGAGTGTCAAATCTCAACTGTTATCCTAGGATCAATCTCTATGTGATGTGTAGATCCAAACACACACCACAAAGAGCCACCGCTTTGATACCATCTATGTAACACCCTAAAACCGCTTGAGGCCTGAAGTGGTACATCTAAATCAAAAGTGCAATCAAAGCTCCATAAATTTCCATAAATCAAGTACTTGAAACAATACCAAATGTTTCCAATAATTAACTTAACTTCAAATCGGATTCTAACAAATGAAGCAAGCTAACTTATTACAAAAAATTCAAAATATGGAGATGCAACTCCACAAAACTTTAAGTTCGAAACAAATTTCTAAATTCAATAACAAATAACGGAAATGAAAAAAACTCTCAAAAGACTCCAACTCATCATCTACTCTTATTCTCTAGCTAAATCAAACCTTAGAAAAGATCGTAAGGGGTGAGTGGTGGAGCACAATAAGCAGCAAACTTCCCAATCTAGCAAATCAAGTACAATTCGGCAAAATATTTTTAAATTATTACTATAACTTTTAGCTTAATAGCAAAGAATACATATAATTTCGAACAATTTCATAAATTATTTCAAAAGCAATTAAAAATGATATTTGAAAGACATTTTCAAAGTCAAACATCTAGTAATCTTTATCCTATAGTCTTGGAGACTACAGTCACTGTCAGCTTTTGCAAAATGGTATCAAAGGTTCGAAGGTTCATAAGTGTCAAAGGTCACGTTCCCCTACTAAGGTATCAAAAGTGTGCGCTTCCCAATTGACATCAAAAAGTGCACCATCGAATTTGAAAAAAAGTCAAAAGAGATGGTTTGATCATCTTATTTTGATTTCAAACCCAATTCCTTATGAAGTGAGACGAACCCCACCATCAAATGACGTTAAGGGTACCTTTCTGAAAGAAAATCATTGGGCGAGCCCTATACCCCTGCATAGAAGGATTCGACTTCTTTCCATAGTAATGTGACACTGATAAGAGACTTTATTACTTAATATTTCAATATAATTTACTCTTGATTTTTCGTTATTTAGTGATTACTCCATTTAGAATTATTACTATTTGTTCTATTTTAAGTTTGATCACTACTCCTTATTTGGACTTTGTTTTGTTGATTTTTGGGCCTATTTTAGTGCAAAATCGGGCTTGGAATAGACTTGGAGCAAATCCCTGACGAAATTGGACAAAGCTAGAAATTAAAGGAACAAAAAGCATAGAAGGCCCACGGGCTACCCATGGCGCCTGCCATGGCCATGGGAGGTGTCAACACGAATTTTTGGGCTATTTTGTTTCCTGAAGCAATTGGACTTGATGACACCTCTTCTTTTCGGGACTTCTAATTAGAGTTGGATTCAATGATCTATATATCATAGACTCTATAAATACTATCCTCCTCTAGAAAATTTTAATAATCAATTATTAGTAGTTAGTCTTAGTTTAGTAGTTGTTGTGAAGATATTTCTCGATAGGAAGACTTCAACGCAAGGCAAAGACTTCCTTTACGAGTAACTATGGTTCTATCTATCTTAATCTTTTCTTTATATTTGATGATGTTTTAATTTTTTTTATGCTAAGATTAGATGCATCCTACTAATGATTAATTAAATTTGGTTGTTTTTATCATACGTTTATTTGAATTAATTGTGTTGTGAGTTATGTTTCATTTTCTTAATGCTTCTAAATAATTGGTCACTATTTAGATGATATTTGTCACATAGTTTAAGGATCAAGAGGTGACAACTAGTGAGTGCTTGTGTGATTCATGATCATAAATTAAATCTTGTTAGAGATAGTTCAATGTGATTTGTGTAGTTTTGGTAGTAATTAGACTATATGTTAATGAATCAAGGAATTTTTAAAGAACTTAATACTCTTCATATTATTTAAATTTTACATTGAGACTATGGGGTTAATAATTGGAGTAAGGATGCTATAACTAGAGATAGAGTAACAAAGTAGAATTTGGGAAATTCTACTATCACAATACGATAAATTTCATAACTTCCAAGATAAATCGATTAGTTTGATTATGAATGGGTAGGTGAAATCGAAATCTTAGCATTCTTTCTTATTTGTTTACCCTAGTTAAAAATTTTTTATTAATTATTTTAGTTATATAAAAATTATCTCTTTATTAATTAGTTAGATCAGTAAAGAATTAGCAGAGTGATATATAATTAGTGAATTAAAATTCTAAGTGGGATCTATATATGTTATACTATAATTTGATTGGTATACACTTGCACTGAATCCCGAGATCACCGAACGCTCATATGGTTCTTTGCCATATGGTTTTTTGCCAAAATTAGATTGTTACTCTAGAGCATCAGATCACCAAACACTCATATGGTTCTTTGCCAAGTAATACCGAGAGAAATCCTATGGGGATTGCAAAGGCCATTGAGTTAAGAAGCGGCAAAACACTTGAAATACTGAAGAACAAGGAAGGTAAACAAGAGACAAGTAGAAGCCGAGGAGAAGTTGTTGAAGATGTAGACAACGGACGAAAAAGTAGTCTAGAAAAATACAATGGCATCCTCCAAAAAAGAAGAGATGATTAATCCTACTCCAAATCCTTACACTCCACCTATTCCATACCCCAAAAGCCTTGTAAAGAAGAAGAAGGCAAACATGCAACAATTTTCTAAATTTGTAGAGATGCTGAAGAAATTGCACATAAATCTTTCTTTCATCTAGGTATTAACTCAAATGCCAAGCTATGTGAAATTTTTGAAATATATTTTGGCAAACAAGTGGACGTTGGAAGACAGTGAGATTGTGAAACTTAACGAAGAATGTTCAAAAATTCTCCAAAATAAATTGCCACTAAAGCTCAAAAATCCAGAGAGTTTTACCATTCCATGTCAAATTGGGGAAGTACATTTTAATAAGGCATTATGTGACCTTGGAGCAAGTATAAATTTGATGCCTTATTCAGTATTTGAGAAGTTGGGTGTAGGCCAGGTCAAGAATACAACAATATCCCTTCAACTTGCGGGCAGATCTATTAAATGGCTGAGGGGTATTTTAGAGAACGTTTTGGTGAAAGTGGATAAGTTCATATTCCCAACTAATTTTATTGTACTCAAGATGGAAGAAGACTGCGAAGTAACAATTATTCTAGGAAGACCTTTCTTAGCTACAGGAGGGGTTATCATTGATGTGCGAGAAGGTCAATTGATACCAAGATTGGGGGAAGAACGAGTCACTTTCAATGTCCTGCAAGCCATGAATTGCCTAAGTAAACCAAAAGAATGTTGGAGGATTGACATGGTTGAAAAAGAGGTGGCAACAATTTTCAATTTTACAACAACCAAGGATCCATTGTTGACAACTTTAGTGCATATAGTTAGAAAAGCTCTTGACCGAGAAAGTTGGGAGGAAGTTGTGCAACATTTGGATGCATTGAAGCCTTGGTCGAGATCACTGGAGCCTTGACCACCTCCCTTGTCTTAGTCAAGTGTGTTTGTTCCCCTTTCCTATTAAGTGCTATATTTGCTATACATTAGGGACAATGTCTAATTTAAGCTTGTGGGAGGAGATGATTTGCATGTTGTTGTTCATTATATTTATTATTCTTAGGTTGCTTAGATTTTTTTTGTTTTTAGGCTTTATTAGGTTTTTATTTCAAAAAAAAAAATTAACAATTTTGTGCCTAAAAATATTGCTTGCTTTCAAACCGAAGACGAAAAATGAATGGACTTATTTGGTTTTTGAAATTGTTTGAAACTAGTAAATATTTTTTCATAAATTGATGCTTAGGATTGTATAGATGAAATTTTGCATGCTTAAATTGTTTATATCCATGCTAGGCCTAGGAAATTGTGGAGATCCCTTGCTCCTTAAAATTTGATTTGAAGTTGTTTCAATTCCCTTTTCGTTACCTCTAGATTTTGAAATGCTTTAGAAGGACTTTAAAATTTGAAAAACTTAGACTTCCATGGTAACCTTTGGTATTTTTGGTTACTGGAAAAACACTTGACCTTAAAAAAAATGAAAATAATGATGCAATGGTTTAAATATAAGAGTTGGTAAAAAACAGGAACAAAAGCCCATCAACTCTATAGGCAAAGCCTATGAAAAATGCGAGAAAAATTTAAGTGTTCCTTTGAGATCTTGTTATTCAAGGGGACGATCTATGCCCGCGGATAAGAGAAACCATTCATATTGTCGAAGGTCTATAGTATTGAGCCTAATAATAAATGTCCAACTGGGTACTTTGATATCTACGAGTTAATACACGGTACACTTGAGCATACGAACACTTGAGGATTAGATTGAAGGGAGTAAAAGAAATTCAAGAGGACTTAAACTTTTTATGGATGCTTATGATTTGAGTTTTGTGAAGTTTTGTTTGTGCATAACATTGTGTTGATTTATTGGCTATAGCTTATTAGTCTTAGATAATTTTCTCTACCACATTTGTCACTTTATGATTTTTTGGTTGGCTTGAAAGTTATAAATAAAGAAGTTGAATTTCCCAAAGTTGTATTAAATGTATAGTTTGCTTGATGACAAGCAACAGTTTAAGCTTGGGGGAATTTGATAAGAGACTTTATTGCTTAATATTTCAATATAATTTACTCTTGATTTTTCGTTATTTAGTGATTACTCCATTTAGAATTATTAATAGTTGTTATATTTTTAGTTTCGATTACTAGTCCTTATTTGGACTTTATTTTGTAAATTTTTGGGCTTATTTTAGTGCAAATTTGAGCTTCGAATGGACTTGGAGCAAATCCCCGATGAAATAGGACAAAGCTGGAAATTAAAGGAACAAAAAGTGTAGAAGGCACCAACTCCACTGGCTACCCATGGAGCCTGCAACGGCCGTGGAAGGTTTCAACACGAATTTTTGGGCTATTTTGTTTCCTGGAACAATTGGACTTTATGACACCTCTTCTTTTCGTGACTTCCAATTAGAGTCAGATTCAATGATCTATGTATCATGGACTCTATGAATACCATCCTCCTCTAGACAATTTTAATAATCAATTAGTAGTAGTTAGTCTTAGTTTAGTAGTTGTTGTTGTAGAGACATTGCTCGGTAGGGAGACTTCAACGCAAGACGAAGACTTTCTTTACGAGTAACTATGGTTCTATCTATCTTAATCTTTTCTTTATATTTGATTATATTTTAATTTTCTTTATGCTAAGATTAGATGAATCCTACTCATGATTAATTAAATTTGATTGTTTTTATCATACATTTATTTGAATTAATTGTGTTCCGAGTTATGTTTCATGTTCTTAATGCTTCTAAATAATTGGTCACTATTTAGATGATATTTGTCACATAGTTTAAGAATCGAGAGGTGATAACTAGCGAGTGCTCGTGTGATTCATAACCATAAATTAAATCTTACTAGAGATAGTTCAAGGTGATTTGTGTAGTTTCAGCAGTAATTAGACTATATGTTAATGAATACGAGAATTTCCAAAGAACTTAATGTCTTCATATTATTTAAATTTCACATGGAGGCTATGGGGTAAATAATTAGAGTATGGATGTTATAACTAGAGATAGAGTAACAATATAATTTGGGAAAATTCTATTATCACAATACGATAAATTTCATAAATTGTATGATAAATCGATTGGTTTGATTATAAATAGGTAGGTGAAATTGAAATCTTAGCATTCTTTCTTATTTTGCTTAAAACCTTAGTTTAAATTTGTTTAGTAATTAGTTTAGTTATATAAAAATTATCTCTTTACTAATTGGTTAGATCAGTGAAAAATTAGCTGAGTGGTATATAATTAGTGAATTACAATTCTCAGTTGGATCAATATCTTTTATACTATAATTTGATTTGTATACACTTACACTGAATCCCGATTAGACGCCTTGTATTTTCAAAATAAAGAATTATGTAAATTATTATTTTGAAAGATGGAAACTAATATTTCAAATGTTATTTAGGACATTCGATGTATGGAGTATGATATTAAATTTTAGTAAGTGAGCAAGAGAAGGTTCTAGAAAATTCCGAAAGGTCCTAAAAAGTGTTGGAAAATTCAGAAGGAAGTAGAAAATTTTAGAAAATCCTAGAAGATTTTAGAAGGTTCTAGAAGAAGGATTTAGAATTCATCAAAGAAGATATTTTATGAAGGTTCTAAGCTTAGAAAAATTATGGAAGATGCTCGAAGGTTCCGAAAAGCTCTAGAAGGTTCTAGAAAATTCATGGAAGCTCTAGGGATTTCTAGAAGAGGCCTTGTTGGCCAATTTAGAAACACACTTTTGGAGATCTTGTTGGGTGATTATGGGATAGTCTATTTGGCCACCTTACTTGCCAAGATAATTAAGGGGAGATGTGGCTAACTAAGGTGCAAGAATAATGGGGTGGTAGATATGGAACTACATGGCTCTTTTCTTCTCCATCTAAGTGTTTCACTTAAGAGCCAAAATAAGCAAAGTCATTCTTCTTTTTCTTGGTTAGGACGTCCAAAGGAGTGGTAGAAGTACCATTTTCATTTTCTTCAATTCCAACTTGAGAGAAAGAGAGAAAATAAGAAGCAATCAAAATTCCCCAACCCTTAGCCAAAAATTACCACCAAAAATCCTAGAAAATACATAAAAGCGCGATGGAACCCTAGATACACTCTAAATCCCATGAATCAAGTATTATTGTGGAGCAAAGCAAGCTTAGGATGGCTGAAATATTGAAGGAAACTAGGAACAACAAGGTAAGTGCATTCTTTCGCCCCTTTTATGTAATATTTTATTGCTTTCATGTACATGCTTTAATTATCATAAATGTGTGAATTGTAAGTAGCATTGATTGACGTGAATGCATGAACTGATTTTTTGTGCATAGAACACTGCATATAGTTTTGAAAAATATTTTGAAAAAGGTATTGGAATTTTAAAAAAAAAAAGTCCTACTTAAGAAAGAAAATCCAAATATAATCATGGGAGGTTCAATCAACAAAATAGACTAGGCGAATGTACTTCTGTGGGTTCAGACAATTGAACAAGACTAGGCAAATATGTGGGTTCATTCGATTGAAGAAGACTAGGCAAATGTGTGAAATGAAACATAAAATTAAAAATGTAAGGGTCAAATGCATTGCATGTTTTCATGAGAAAAGTATAGATCAAATGAACTGCATGTTTTCAAAAAATGATTTTTATTATGAATGCACCGAAAATGTTTTGAAAAGATTTTGTTTTAAAATTATGTGTTTTAAATGTTTAGAACAATGAACTTGCTGAGCATTAGTTGCTCATTCTTGTTATGATTTCAAATATTTTTTTGTAGTTAATTAATAGAACGAGTGAGATGTTGAGACGAAACTGAGGATTTCTTTAGCCCGAGGCGGAAGGAGTTTTGGAGCAAGTTGTCGAATGTAATGATTGTAAATGTTTATGCTGCATTATAATGAAACGATATTGTTATGTAAGATTTTGAAAAGTTATAAAGTAAGAAAAAATATTTTTTTATTGAACGATGAAATTAAGGAAATGTATTTTGACCCCCCGATGAAGTGAATAGTAGTAGTTGGAAAGTTAGGGGTGTCACAGTAGCTTTCTGGGAATTATTCTGAATTTCTATCCTCGATACACTTTTAAAAATTAAAAAAAAATGTTTGTAAATAAACTAGAAAGGTCGGAGAGCCACTTACAATCCCTTGAGTTAAAGCGAAGTCTTATTTTCCAAAATCAATAATCTCATGTACAAAAAACCTTAATTTCCCACCAAAATATACTTCCCAAATTAATTATACATGTTTTATAATAATAATAAGACTAACAAATCTTAAAATTCATTTAGCTAACTCCACCATTATTAACATCAACCCCACTATTCCATCTTATAAGATATTTTGTATGCACAGGTAGGTCCAGAAACTACATTCACTCTATACTTCATGGATGGACACACACAGTTACCCTTCCGCTACTTATCATAAGCTCTTAAATTAATTACCTGATATACATATTTACTCTTTTAATACACAATAAATATATTGGAGTTACCGACTAATGCCCAGAAAATCCATGTTATTAGCTACTAATTAACTGTATAAATGTTCATTTATTTTGGCATGATTGCTAAATATTATAGATTTAATAAAATTCAAAAATTACATTTATCATTGGATATAACATTACAGTATATAAATTGCTAACCCTTTGTGTCCCATATCCCCAATTTACAGTCCAACAATAATGCCATATAAATATATTAGTCTAAAATATTTTTCTACTTCTTCCTTGATCGGTCTGCAACTATTCAGGTTTAGGTTCCCCTAAACATACTATTGGGTTAACCATCTTGCTCATTTTCATATGCCACTTTGAACCATCTTGCTCAACCGTGCTATCATGTTTTCGGTCGTAGCCCACGGCGCAATGGCTCTCCTCTTCCTTTTTCTCTTCTTATTTCTCCTCTATATAAATGTATACGTACGTACTAAGCCCTAAACCTCTGACAACTTACAGATTTCGTTCTTTCTTATTATTTTTTTTCAAAGGTTAAATTTATTACTTAACGGATTTTTTATTACTAATACTAACACTCAACTTAAATTTTCTTTTAGGCAAATCTATTTAAACAGTTGACCAACCAATTATTTAATTAATTAATTCTTCTGTTTATTTACAATTTCATTTCAATTTTTTATTTTATTAATGGCATTACTTATTTACCATTTATAATTAATATTATAAGAACTCGGATTACTACAATTAGGCTAGTATTTTTACTGTAAATCAAGCTAGAAGCATCCGTTATAGGCTATTTAGAACTGCTAGGAAAGAGAAGCAAGGATGATTTTTAGCTTCCGTAAATAGCTCCATACAATTAACCTTTTTTCACACCAAAATTTTGCTCTCTTTCAACTTCTCAAACTTATTGCTCTCATTTTCACTTCCTTCAATTATTTACCAAATATAATTTTCTTCACAAGTTACTAATATTATTATTTTTAATATTACTATTATTGCTATTTTTTACTATTACTTATTATTTACTATTATTTATAAATTATAAATACATCTTATTACTTACTATTATTCATAAATACTATTATTTAATATTATTATAATCACTATTATTATTTATAAATTATGAGTACTACTTAATTGTAAAAAGTATTATAAATTGTAAAAGAATTGAAAAAAGTCTAAATAAAGACCGGTCTAGGATCGACCTAGATTGACCATTTTCACCAGGCCTCTTTATTTCAGTTAAAATCGAACCCAGTCTGACCTGTCCCCTTTAAAGAATTGGCTTAACCTCATTGCCAAAGGCCCGATTCTGATGTTAGTCAAAAGTAGATCGGGTCAAACTTTTTATGCACCTCTATTTTCTAGAGATACCTTAACCCTATTAAACACGGTGTTTCAATTCATTCTCAACCTAAATTGACACACAATTGATTTATCAACTTACAGTTCAAATAGTACATATAACTCACAGAATTCGTATACTATAATAAACATACTAGGCTAAGCATAGAATATTTATCCTAGCATCACAGAATTCACATACTCTATTTGTCTTTAAAAAAAATCACACACTTAAATTAAGAAAGATAATAGAGAACAAATCTATGTCACTTATAAATTGAATAGGCGCACAACAAACAATATGAACCATAAAATTACATAATTTACATGTTGTGACATTCTTTTTAAGACAAATATAAATTGAATTCATGACATTCTTTTTAGGATAGAAGAAGTAATAAATATACTTGATTAAGCATAGACTTTATCCTAACACGCACCAAGAATTTGGAGAATGAAATAAAATTTTAGTCGAAAATTAAAAAAAAAACAGGATAATGCACAATGAATGTTAATCCATCTTAAATGATATGAGTTTCAACCATTTCATTGTCAACTTCAGTTTTAACTTAAATTTCAGTGCTAGTTAAACATATCATTTTTATAATAACTGTCTTTTAATGTGAAATTTCATTTTAACGCAAATTTCAGTATTAATTAAACATATCATCCTTATAATAACTATCTTTTAATGTTAAATTTCATTTCATTCTTATTCTGTAAATGAATAGAACCATATGCAGCATCAAGGATTTGTTAAGTTGTGCATGTCTACTCAGACAGTCGATAGCTTTGACCAGTAAGTCTGACCCCCCAAAAATGGGAAGAGAAGAAGAATGATTTACTGAATATGTACATATTATTTGATTAGCCTTCCTCAATTAAGGAAAGGAACAAATGATACTGCTTTATTTTACAGATCAATGATACTAACAGAATCTTAACTACAAATTGATGACATGATACAAATGGGAAAATGATTAGTGTTTATTATATACATATTTTCTTATGATTATTCTCTTGATTTATTACAAAAATGCATGGATTGAGCTTATATATCTTTATTTGAACTAACAATTCATCAATCCAAGGGATTATATATGTTTTATTTCTATTGGGCTTAATTTGCAGAAATTTTGGGTTTTTTCCAAGACTTTTTGACATGAACCAAGACGGAAAACCTAATTTGAGTCAACTTGTGTAAGTCCCATGATTAGAAGCTTTTTGCTATGAAAGGAAGCGGCAAACCTAATCATAATCAAATTGTGAGAAGTGGCCTGTACCTATATAAACTCCATCCTAGATCTGAAAAATACACTTTTTATACAACATACGATCGAGAGGAGATCAAGAACTCAAGGAGGTGAAGACCTGAGGACTACCAACGAATACACATTGCCGACTTCTTATGGGTTTTTCTATCTTTTCTATTGTATTTTATAGATTAATCATGTTCTAATTTATTTTATGCTAAGATTAAACTAATCTTATTCATGATTAATTCAATATTTATTTTGACTTTATTACGCTTTCATATTAGTTTCGCATATTTATTAAGTTATATTTCATGTTATTAATACTTCCAAATATCTGATCAATGTTTAGATGAATTTTGTCACATAGTTCAAGTACAAAAAGAAGAAGACTAGTGAAAGCTCGTGTAAAACATAACCACAAATTAAATTTAACTAGATATAGTCTAAATTGTTTGTGTAACTTCGATAATAACTATATCTAAGCTAAGTAGTGATGGTTAATAAATCTGAAAATTTTCATAAAACTTAATACACTTCATATTATTTAAATTTCACATGAAAACTGTGAGTTAATAATTGAAGTAAAAATGTTATAACTAAATATAGAGTAGCAACTAAATCAAGAAAATTTCACTATCACAACAAAATAAATTTCATAACTTACATGATAAATCAATTAATTTGATTATAAATGAGTAGGTAAAATTGAAATCTTAACATTCTTTCTTATTTTGTTTAAAACCCTAATTTATATTTGTTTAATAATTAATTTAATAGGTTAATTATATAAAAATCTAATATTTATTAGTTAGTTAGATAGATAACTGAAGAATTATCTAAGTGGTACATAATTAATAAATTACAATTTCTCATGGTATCGATAACTTTTTATACTATAATTTGATTAGTGTACGCTTGCACTGAATTCCGATCAAAAGGAAAGAATGTATCAACTGTTGGTGCACCTTCCAGGGGTTGACTCTAATTCTATCGAGGAAAGATCTTCAAATATTGCGCTCATATCAGGTCTCTCAGCCGCCGGAAGGATACATCTAAGAGCCACCTGAAGCATATCATCAAGTCCTTTGGGTAGGCCATCCATATTATGCGCGTCTAAAATCTGCATGTCAAAGCACTCGGTGGGTCTGTTTTCCGCAGCTAACAGTATGACCCATTCTGTTAGGTCAACCACCCCATGGTCCACAAAGACAATGTCGGCTGACCTTTTCCCTGTCAAGAGCTCCAATAAAATAACCCCAAAAGCATATACGTCACTCTTCAATGATGGGCAGGGCTTACTTGTACTGCCGAATTCGGGTGGACAGTAACCAAGGGCGCCAGCATTGAGAACCTGCTCAGCCGTCCCAGCAGAGGTCATTATTCGGTGGAGACTGTAGTCAGTCAGGAATGAATTTAAGCTAGGAGTTTCGAGTAAAATGTTAGCAGATTTCAGGTTCCCATGAGGTATGGCTCTCTGATTGTGAAGGTAGTTTAGGCAACAAGCAACTTCAACTGAAATCTTAAGCCGTTCATGAAGAGACAAGGGTGGATGTGTTATTGGCTCTGTCTCTACAAAAGAAATAAGCAAGCAATTATAGTTATAATTTCCATTCTACTTCTATGTCTGAGAGAAAGAAAAAAAAATGAAAAGGGAAAAGGTGCAAGGCTGTATTGCACCTTTATTATGTAGTCATGTAGATGTTACTACTTAGCAGATGTTTCTCACCAAGATGTGTGAGAGTTTTACTGATAATAATTGACTTCGGTTAAGGTAAGAAATGACGACACTTTCGCAAGGTAGCCCTATCATTGTTACAGAAGTTATTTCTAAAAACACCTCCAATTTTAGAAAGGGCGAATATAAATGGGCTGCAACTGTTTAATCGTGGAGTTCATTTAACATTACTCTTTCAGAAAAATACCAGAGTTGCATTCCATTCTTCTTGGAACAAAAATTTAACTTGCGTAAAATTTGGGGAAGGGGACGGAGGAGGGTTCTCTGGTGTTTGTCCTGGGATTTTTATCTTCTTTGGTTTGCTTTTCTTTTCTCCTCCCTCTTTCTTTCCTTCTATTTATGTTGATGTGTTTGGGACTCTGCCATCTTTTTCTCTGCTGTTGTAGTAGACCTATGTGTTTTGGGTTCTGGAGTGTGGAGTGCAATTATTTTGAGTGAGTGTTATTTTTTCTGTTGTATGGCTGTTGTGTCATGGGTAGTCTTCTATATGTTTTGGTGTGATTTATGGGCTGTCTCAACAATGTATTGGATACATTTGTCTTGCTGGATACCTTGAAGAGTTCTTTTCCTTGGTTAAAAAGATGTTATGATCCAGAAAGGAGCTGATATTTGGGTAATGATTGGGTGGTCGTTCTGAAGATGTTTTTTATAAGATAACTTTGGTAGGGATATATTTACAGATGTACTATTCCTGGAAAGATACTGTTTCGATGTGAGCAATCTGTATTATTTGGATTCTAAAAGTTCCCACAGGATCAATGTAAGTCGCACCCCAGGCAATCAGGTTTATGATGTTTCCCAGTTATCATATCATCATAAAACCAATGAAAAAGAATAGTATATAGAGAATGTAACATGAGATTTGATAAGAAAATTTAGCATACTACATTTAGTAAACTATGTAAAACAGCTACACAAATACTCCTAAAAGTAACTAGCGGAAGAGTAATGTCCTCGGCTTTTGTATGTAACATCAGGGTGAATATGATCATGGTATAAACAAAAGGTGTGACTGAAACAATAAGGTGACTATACTTCTATTCACCTAAAAGAAAGTGCAAGTCACACATGCTAGTACTTTTTACCCAAAAAACAAATTGAAATTGGACTTGCATATATTGGACGGAAATATTAAAGCATGCATATACCAATGAGTTGACTATGATTACCCTATATCAAAACAATTAATAATGAAAAAAAATTAATGAGGGGAGAGCAATAGGCGTTTTGAAATTTTAGCAGAATAAGTAAATAGAGTTTTACCATGAAGATAGAGATCCAAACTTGATGCACTGATGTAATTTGATATAATCAGCTTCTCATGATCCCTTGGGCCCCAGTAATAACCCTGGAGAGAAACTAGATTTGGATGTTTGATATTCCCAAGCTTCCTTGCTTCTCTTGCGAATTCTTTCCTTCCTTTCGCTATCCCTTCCTTCAACCATTTTACAGCCAATAAATGACCAGACGGAAGTACCGCTTTGTATAGTGTTCCATGACAACTCCTCCCAATAATTTCCGCCAGAGCAGATGAAAGTTCTTCTTCACTGAACACCAAGGAGCTATCAAAAAGATGCAGATCTCCAGCTAGTTTATCTGAAGAAGAAACCCTGAGTGAACTGGGATTGTCAGATAGGTTTTGGCTTCTATGTGGAGAAGATATTAAATTATTCTGTTGTTTTGATTCTGGGAAGCCAAGATCTTTAGGTCTCTGTATAGATGTAGTGCCCAACCGGTCATGTAAAGACCCCATTTGCATATCAGAACCTGATGAAGAAATTACGTTTTCATTCTTTATTAATGCCTCGGGAGGGGAAGAAACCCCGTGATGAATACCTTTCAATTCATCACCTTCTTTTGAACTTTTCCTCCCATCTTCTTGTCTACAGGTTCTGTAGTAGATTATAAATATGAATAGAGCTATAACTAAAGCACCACAAACCAAGCCTACAATAAGGGCAGCTCGAAAGGTAGATTTCAGGTGGGGTCCATGACTTCTAAAACTTATGGTTGGGTCACCGTTTGGAGGAACAAGAGAATAAGGGATACTCAGTAAAGAATTTCCTGGATGGAATGCTGAATCAGGAAACCTCCTCAAGTTTTCAGGTACATATCCAGAAAGATTATTGTAAGAGACATTGAATCCTTTAATTTCATCAGGAAGGTCATCAGGGATACCACCGTCAAATTGGTTGCTGGATAGATCGAGATACAAAATGTTCTGAAATCCACTCAACTCCCGTGGCAAATGACCAGTTAGTGCATTATGTGACAAATTAAGAGAAACCAGGCTCAAATTCTGGTTGAACTCTTTAAATGGTCTATCTGTTAAAGGTATCGTCCCGGTGAATTTGTTGCATGACAGGTTAATGTCGGTCAGTTTCGTTGACAAGAAAAAGCTGGAAGGGAGAAACCCACTAAACTGATTGAGGCTGAAATCTATCCTTTTCAACTCTGGGAACGTTCCTAATACAGGTGGGAGAACACCTTCGACTGAGTTGTTGGAAATCTTCAAAGTAGTAAGCCTTAAGAACTGAGAAGTTTGGTCTGGAAAAGTTCCTGTCAGTAAGTTTGAAGTCAAATCTATAGTTTCCACATAATTTCCCCAACCTCGAAATCTGGACAAGTTTCCAGAAAGCATATTTTTACTTAGGTCTATGGTGCCACAGTGTCCAACTTTTGCAGGCAACGGACCAGACAGCCTGTTAGATGATAAATTGAGATTCTTCAGAGTTGCGGAGGTGATACTTCCAACTGGACCTATCATAGATATAAAAACTTAAATTTAATAAAGAGGGAAATAAAGCCACTGGAATATGAAATTTGTGCTACAAACAAAAAATTAGTACAACCATAGGAAACATCTTACATGAGCACAACGTCCACATCAAGATATATTTCAACTGCAAAGCATATATGAAGTAAGCCTTAAAATATTTGTTAATGGATTTTGGCGTACTAAACTTCTTAGTGTATGGTCAATGTTCACCGCATTTAATTCAACTTAATTTAGCAAAAAAAAAAAAAAAAAAAAAAAAAAAAAAAAAAAAAAAAAAAAAAACGGTGTCTGGTGTTAAAGTAATACATATGCCGGTACACATCTTTGTAATGAAGCTCCAGATTCCTATCAAGTGAGAAAGAAGGATTTCACTCAATGCAATCATTCAGTATCTGGATGAAACGTAGGCCACAGATGCCGCATTGCACAAGAGAAGTACTGAAGTAAATTCAATTGTCTTTAGCTGATCCTTCAATAATAAAATTAGTCGTAGAAGTTATTTCCAAACTCACAAAGTCATGGAAACTTTTCATTCCTCCCTCCTTACAGCCTGACAAACCAAAGAGCATCGCACTACTAACCCCCTGTTTGCTAAATACTGACACCATAACAGAGATTATTTATATCCCATAAACCAGAAGCCTGCAGAAGTGAACCATTGTTTGAAATTAGGAGCTTCAACTTTTCTTCAATGGTAAGGTATCCAAATTTCTCAAAATATTCAACTAAACCCCTCGGGAAAACAATTCATCCCACAAACTCCATGCAGTCGACAAGTCGTAACTGACATTTGCTAAGGGGCTTGTCATGAATCAGGTATGAATACCCTACAACGGACAATTAAAGTGTTGAGATCCATATTGTAAAACATGAGGGATAATCCATTTGAATTTGAGTTCAATTATTTAACACACTGAACTAGAAGGGCTGGCCCAACTCTCCGCCTTAACTCGAAACAAGGACAAAGAGAGTAGACAGTCTCTCACATATTCACACCACACGTGCTGAAGATAGGGATATGTGGGGTCTCCCTTCAACTTCCAGATGAACGAGGGTAAGGGAAAATAAAAAGATGGTCGAAGACCCAAATAATAGGAAAATAATGACCAACAGCGAAGATCCCAGAATGTATCGGGAGACAAAAGCTGTCCATTAGGGAATGAGATAAGGAACAAGAATCAAGAAATAGAGAAGACGGACCTTCAGTCTTTGACATAATGCTTTTTAGATTACGTTTTGCTAGTAAATCCATAAAATAAAGCATATCTAGTTTCCTATGTCATTACCACTGACGTACTACAAGATGACGCTGACTACTGAGTCTTCTTGTTACCACTATGGTGTCTTAAGTATGTCGTTAGTGCTAATGGAAAACCCTGTGTAACTGTAAGACAGTTTTTCCTTGTAATATTGCAAAATAGAGACTGATACCATATGGTATAGCAAATTGAGAACACAAAAAGGAGTATTAAGTAGGCACTGAATGATCTATCAGACTACTACATTGGCACAAGTACTATGAATTGTTTATCAAGAATTATGAAACAAATATCACAACGCAGTACAGCATGGTCTTCGTTTCATTGTTTTTTTATATGAAATTAAAACTAGTAGAGCCTGGTCTTAGAATGTGATACCTTCGAGCTGGTTATGGCTGATATCCAATTCAGACAAGATCATTGAGCTCTCCTGCAAAAGAGCTTCCGGTAGCGACCCAGATAAGTGATTGCTTCCGAGTCTGAGAGTTCGAAGAGAGACTACAAAATTGAAAGAAGGAACATTGCCCACAAAGTGATTATTACTTGCATCAAACACCTCCAAATTGTCAAAATATGGCATTCCATCATGGGAGAAGAGCTCCCCTGACATGTTATTGTGGCTGATATTTAAATACTGAATTGCAGAAACAAAACTGGAGGCTCCTAGTCCCAGATCCAAGGAACCAGAGAATCCATTGCTGCTGAGATCAACATAAACCACACTACCCAGTTCGGATAAAAATTGCATAATATCCCCTGAAAAACCATTAGATTGCAAATCAAGGTACTTTAACTGCTCAAGATTCCCAAAACCGGAAGGAATTTTGCCTTTGAAATTGTTCAATGAAAGATTCAGAAGAGCCAAGTTCTTCAAGTTCGTTAACTGAGATGGTACTGACCCAACAAACAAATTGTGGGAAATATCCAAATATTCCAATGACTCAAGTAATGCTACCCCACCAGTCAGAGAACCCTTAAATTGGTTGTTTGAGATTGACAAGTTGCGAAGCATCGTAAGCCCAAAAATAGCAGAAACATCAAAATTTCCAACTAGACCGACATCATTTAGCGTAATTGAAGTCACTCGACCGTCACTACAATTTATACCATACCAATCTTGGGGGCATCCATCAGATGCCAACGACTTAGAATTCCACGAACCAAGAACTTTTCCAGAGGGGTCTTTCTGTATTCCATTTTTGAGCTCCAAAAGTGCGCTCAAGTCTGATTTTCCTGTAGTAGATTCTAACAATAACAATATTATCAAACAGATGGACTGCATTTCTCCCCTCAGTAGTCCTAAGCCCAAAACCACACATAGGCACACCCTGGAGAGCTTTTACAAAGTAGCATAAGCTAAAAGCAATGAAAAAAAAAAAGAACGCAAAGAATCAAAAAATTGAACCGAAATAGCCGGAAGAAATAAAGAGCTGAAATGCACCAGCTCAAGTATGAATTCATGAAAATTGGCAAGCAAATCCAAGGTCATACCAGTGCCCAAGACTCCCACAAATAGCAAGTCCTACGAGGGTAGTGCGGCTTTACCTGTCTTTATAAATAAAGAGACTGTTTTAGTAAATTGAACTCTTGATCAAGCCTTCAACAAGAAGTGACATAACCACCCCAAATCCAAGATTCAACTAAATTCAGCACAAACTAATCAGTGAAAACAACTAACCAACTGTAGAAACCAAATGGGCATCAAGAAATAAAGAAAAATCTTTGAATCCATAATTAAATGAATTTGAAAGTGAAGCTTCTTAAAATAAGCAAGAATTTCATAAGCTCAACTAAACTACTTCAAACTTAAAATGTAACATAAGCTAGTGACTAAATTGAACGTCTGCAGAAAAACTTACTGTTGCCAATGAAGAAGGGATTCAAGTCCTATTGGGTCTGCTCAATAGTGGCTAGTGAAGATGGGGTTGAAAACTTATGAATGGACAAGATTATGGAAGAGCATACTGAAATGTGGAAACACTGATAAGGAATCCGGATAGGTGAGAAAGTGAGAGCCAGAACCTCGAAGTAGTCTATTAGAAGTAGATGAGATTCTAGAGGGGTTAGGTCGGTTGTGTTTATCTCATTGAATGCACTGACAGTGTTTTGGGAAGTGTTTTTACTGGGAGTGAGTTTTAGTTTGACTTATTAATGACTGACAACTGGTGGGCACGTTCCGGACCCTAACACACACTCCTGCGGATCCCCATCCGGAGTGGTTAATTTACCGGGCCCAGAATGTACTTTTGAACGCATATTGTATTGTTTGGACAGCAATAAGTGGAGAAGGCCAAGTTATAACACCAATTTAAAATTAATTTTAAACAAATGGAGAGTTACTTGGTGATACTTTTTAGAAATCATGTTATAAAACTTTTATCTTAATATCAAGTACGAAATATCTGAATTCGGTTTTTCTCCGTTATACTTTTTTTTTTTAATTTTTTTTATATATTATAAAAAAATATTTTATAATAATATTATTAAAATTAAAATCGATCATTTAATTTAGAATTATTTTAACTATGAAAGTAATCGAACACTTTTGTTAAATTTTTAATAGTTGAAAAATTATATCAATATCTAATGGTGAAAATATTTTTAAAAATTCAATATTTTTTTCTTGTAAATTTAAACTCTATATCATAGATTATATGTTAACGCATTTGAATTATTATAAATAAATAGATATACTAATATACTGAATGAAATTAGAAAAAATATATTATAGAGATAAGTCAAATCGGTTGACAGTGTCCAAGCTTTCTATTCTTGCTCAACTTAACTCCATATTGAATTCAACTGCTAATAATTGCATGTGATGTAGGTAGTGTTTGGATTACATCATATTAATGTAATAATATTATTATTATGGTTTTGATAAGTGTAATTGTATTATTATGTAATAAGCTATTACATTGATGAAATATTGTTATAGTTTAGTTCATTTATGTAATGTAATATGGTATTACGAATACAAATGTTATTATATTATATTGGGTTATTTCTTTTACATCTTCAAATAGATGTAGTAGTTTATTACATTTTAATGTAATAATATTTTATATAATAGAAAATTATAATGCTTATAGTTGATGTGACTTATTTAATTAAAATGAGTTGATTGCCTAAGTGTCAAGCATGAGCTCTGTGCCAAAACTCATACTAAATTCGAAAAATAACAAAAGAAAACTTTAAGTAAATCTCTGTTAACATAATAGATTATTTAATTAATTTCTGAATAAAATTCATTCACGTACAATGGATGTAGTAAATTTTATATATTTGATCGTATTTTGACCATTTGAATACCAAAAAATAAAAAAATATATATAAATTATATATAAAAAAAATGATATCAGTTTTAGACAATATAATTAAAATTAAAAAGTAAGCCTTCTTCAAAAATTGTTGATTTAAGAAGACAAAAAAATTAAGAAAATTAATATTATACGAAACTAATCAAAACTTTTCATATAAGTCATTTTAAATAAAAAGAATAAACAAAAGTTTAAATAAATAAATAAATACCATGAGGACCCACAATAACTAAGGGGTGCTTTTGTGAGCTTTGAATTTTAAATAAAAACTTGTGACACTGGTGTGTGTGTGTGTGTGTGTGTGTGTATATATATATGTATATACATATATATATATATATATATATATATATTGGCACCCCTGTTGATCAAACCATAAACAATCAACAATAAAACTAGGCGGGTGAAACCTAATAATATTATCAATAGATTGATAACAAGCTTCCTTAGTGAGACGATCAACAACTTTATTTGCTTTCCGATAAATTAACTCCACCTTTAAGTCTCACTCTTTGCGGATCATTTTCCCATAATCATTAAAGATAGTTGTTAATATGTTAATTACCGGGACATTTGAAAGTAGTAAATCGAAGATAAACTGAATCAATCTCTAGGATCACTTTCTTGTATCCCTTATTCCAAGCTAAATCAAGACCATAACGGATTCCCCAAAATTATGCCAAAGGGACTGTGACTCCAAAAAGTCTTCTTTATGTTGAAACTAGTCATCCCTTGTTTGTATCTCTCAACGCTGCTGCTGCACCTCCATGTTAATTCCCTTGTAAGCTACCATCAATGTTGATTTGTACATACCCCAGAGGAGGAGGACTCCAGGCTACAAGGGAAATACTTTTCTACACTTTATTTTTAATGTCGCCTAGACCTAAATGGACATGATTAATGGACTTCATATGAGCATCTTTAATGGTTAAGTTTAAGGAAGGAATTGGATATATTATATGAGTTTTGGTGAATGAAATTATTGACGGGAATAATTAATATATTACACCATAGAATTTATGAAGCAAATAAGGAGATACGTACTTAAATGAGAAATTGAGATTAAGTACCAGGGTCCAAGTTAATCTTCCACTCGGTCTTGATTAGGCCGAGTCTAAGCTACTCTTTTACACACTATGAAATCCGTCTATGGCATTGAGAGGCCCATTGTAGTTTTTCTCTAGTTGGTGTTTGGATTAGGCCAACTACCCATTGTGCAGCCATCTTAGCCGGTCATAGATGCTGTAAGTAGAATATGAGAGAAACAAGGACAGATATAGAACAATGGACAGCATAATAAGGATAGATTGAGAAAGAAAAGATCTCCCTTGACAGCCCTATACCGACTGCCCTATGTCCCCAAATCAGGTCTCTCCATGCCATGACCTTACCACTGTCATTTCTCCTTTCACACAAGAACAACTCCACCGTACCAATGATTGACATGGGCTAGTGATGGGAATGATTTCCTAAACGAACTCCCACTCTAAGACTTTCAGCCGGCCCATTTCATTAGTATCCCTGACTTAGCCCTTTTTTTCACCCGTATCTACTGTCATCATGCATCGACAAGAGATAATAGAGGGAGACAAAACTATGCTGACAACTCCAACCACTCGACAAGAAGCCATACCTCTCCATACCTTCTTTTTGACTAACCTACCTTAGCATTTATCTTGGATGTGACAAGAGACTTCAAGTTGTAACTTTCCCAAGGCAAGAACTCTTCGGATATATGGGTTAGAGCAGCAGCAGCAACCTAAACTAAACCACCTTATTTAGTATCCATCCGAGTGAGAAAGAAAGAGAGGTACCTACTTGATATTTTATCTTAGAGCAAAGACACACTTCCTCATTTTTTCCCTAAAAACCGAAAAAAGAGGTAAGATTTCCTGCTTTGTTCTGTTGCTTGTGTGATTGGTAGGTTTGAGTAATCTGGTGTTGGTCTCTACCAATTTTGTTAAAATTGGATAATCCAAGACAAAATTGGTGGATTCCGAGATGATTGAGGCTCAAACAAATGGAGGAAAGGGTAGGTCTGCATCTAAGGGTTCCCTAGTGAAGTACTGATTTCAACTAGTGTTGTTTATATTTCTTTCCTTTCTTTTGCTTGAACGAATCTATGAAAGTTCATAATGAGTTAAATGTGGAACAAATCATTTCTTTTAGCATCAGCAGGTCTGTTTCAATTTACAAATGTCGATCCATCGGAAAGCATTCAATCTAAAGGAATTGTTTGTGTTTTGTCAATCCTTTTTAAGAAGGATGGTATACTACGAGTAAAAAGATTTTCCTTCCTGCTTTGGTTGGAGTTCGTGGATAGTTCATTTTGTGTTTTCCCGACCTTGTGATCTCCATGCTGTCACAATGGTTGCTGTGTGAAGGAAAAGGTAGATTCCTATTATTAAAATATACTGATGATATGGAAATAGTCTAAATACATATTTTCCAAAAATGGTCAAACCTGGAAAAGAAAGAGGTTTTTGTTTATTATAAAAAATAAAAATAAAATAAAAACCTCCTACGGCCAGTTGCCTAAGTTTTGTTACAGGGAAAAATATTTGTGTTACACTTGAGCAGTAATAAAAGCTGAATTTTTGGCCAACGGCTATTTTCCTAAGCTAAACTCATTTTATCCTCAGTTCAACTAGGTACACAACTTTCAGCTTACTAAATCTTATTTTGGCTCTTTAAGATTATTCACATTTGTTGCAAGTCCAAAAGTGATTCTTAAGGCCACCCGAGATTTCTATAAATTGTTCAAATTATATACATATATGTTTTAGTTAAATGAAACCTTAATAATACTAAGTTAGGTTATCTTAACCACAATTTTTTTTTATTAAAGTCAATATTAAACCTAAATTGACTAAGGTGACCAAGTGCACCTCTATTTTTTATATGAACCCTAAATCTATATGGTTTTATTATCTTAAACCCTACAAAACATAGTTTTTGCACAAGCATCTTGAAGACCATAATTGACCTACTTTAAGGACACAAACCCTAAATACTGTTTTCATTCATTTACTTGTGAACTTAATTTACTAATTACTATGGGAACCTTATATTTTATGTTAAGAAATGTTAGTCTTCATCTCCAAGAAAAGTGGAAACCCTAATTTGGAGTTGGGTTTGAGTTAGGTTTTGAGTCATTTTCAAAACCCTAGGAGAATCCCAAGATGCAACAAGACTCTGTTTTAAGAGTGGGACATATCCAAGTCAAGGTACTAATAATAGGTCATTTATTGTTATAGGGGCATACGTAGGAGCTAAAGAAAACCTTAAGGTCATGTTTGGCACACGGGAATGTGGTGATGGGAATACGAATGACATATATGGATATCAAATGTCTAGGAATGCTGGGAATGAAACATTCTCATTCTCGTGTTTGGAAATGTAGTGATATGAATTGCTTACCAAAATATTAATACTTCTTATTTTTCAAAACATTCTATAATCATTATTGATTTTGAAAATAAAATTATTTATTATAGCACTTTAACAAAAAAAATAATTTTAAAAATAATTTTTAAATTTTAAACTTTATATGATTGATAGCAAAAATTATAAAAATAGTGACAACATATATAATATTCCATATGTTACACAAAAGTCTCAATTTAACAATATAGATTCAATTATGAACTTTTAAAATATAATTTTATTGTGTTTCATATATAGTTAAAGATAATAAAAATTTTAATCAGTAGTTATGGAATTCTAATTAAGAAGTTAAAATTTTTGACTGAGAAATAAAATTAAAAAATAAATAAAAGAGTTAAAAAAAAGAATTAGAGAAAGAAAAAAAAAGGAGCATGGGAAAACAAAATTAAGAGATAAAATAAATAATTAGAGAATAAATTAAAATTTTTTATAGAAATTATTTTTATTTCAAGATGAGACAAGAGAGAGAGAGAGAGAGAAATGAAATATTGCAGATAGGTATCATGAAAAATATTTTAAAGAGAGAAAATAAATTTAAAAAATAGAAAAAGTTGACAAATTTGTAAAAGAGAAAGTGTAAAAAAATAAAAATTAGGGAAAGAAACTGTCAAAGTTTTAGAGAGAGAGTGCTAAATTTTTAGAGTGAAATTTTAAAAAAAAAATTGAATGAGCGGTAAAAGAAAAGTTATTTTTGTTTTTTCAAACATTCCTGGGGAATGGGAATTAGAAAACCACACGTCAAGGTGGGTATGAGATGTTGGAATTTACAAAGTTTGACAAACATTAATTGTTGGATTTGTAACAAAATTAATGTCATAAATATTTGAAATTAATAGTTGATGTCAAAAGAAAATTTTTAGAGCTCTATAAGAGGTTTTCAACGATTCAAGAATCAAATTATTCTATTAAGAATTGAGAGAGAAATGATATTTCAAAGTGGGTGTGTTAGAAAGCATTTATGAACAAATTAAAGTACATTAAATGTTTTGTCCCACATTGGATGCACTATAAATTATTTACTAGTTTATAAGTATGTATGCATCAAGTACTTCCAAATGAGAAGTAAAGGGAATGCAAGACATGGAAAGGCAAAGTAAGACATGGAAAAGTAAGACATGGAAAGGCGGTGGTGGGAGTTGGGTGTTTTAAGGCGCACTTTGCACTTTGCACTTCGCACACCGCATCAGGGCTATGAGCCCTTGCCCCTAGCAACATTGGATATTGATCCACAACATTGGTTGAATGCAGAAATGTGTCTTATATATGAACAAGCATCTATTCACTATTTTATTTATTTTTTATTATTAATTTCTATAGCATAACTAATGAAGAGGTGTGTCTCTTCATGACACCGCATCATCGCTATGAGCCCTTGCCCCTAGCAACATTGGATCAATTTTAATTGATCCACAACATTGGTTGAATGCAGAAATGTGTCTTATATATGAACAAGCATCTATTCACTACTTTATTTATTTTTTATTATTAATTTCTATAGCATAATTAATGAAGAGGTGTGTCTCTTCATGGCCAACGGACACAATCCTTTTATTTTCTGAACCAATACAACCAATGGCTGAATCAATGCAACTATTCACTTACTATAAATAAGCACTGCCAG
>JAUMHB010021281.1:0-15710 GCA_032359685.1 Pittosporum tobira
TCTCTCTTGAGAACACTAGGAGATTCTAGTGAGAAGAAGAATGAATTGTATGGGATTATCTCTAAAACCAAAGGATGTCTTCCATTATATAGCCTTGGAAAGAGCCTTAAGTTTTCTAATTTTCCAATGTGGAACGAAAACAACTTCACAAAAATCAAATCTCCAAACATTCGATGTGGGATATGAACCAAAACTAATAAAAGAGACTTCACTCATTCACAGAACTAATTCTCAACAGAATCTTCTTTAAAGAATCCTAAATCTGCTCCGTCCTTAAAGAACTCGCTCATGTCTACTGCTTCTTCTTTCTCTTCCACTCCTTTTCTCTAATGCTTTTGTTCAGTGCTGCATCAAGAGCAAGCCCAAATGATAGGGGCCGTGGGGGCTGTTACAGATCTTCGATCTCATCTCTCTGTTCTCCAATCTGTTCTTTAAGAATGATTTGATTTGTTCGGTATAAAACCGATGTGGAAGTGTATTTAGAGAAGTTGTTAGAGAAGGAGAAAAAAGATGGACAGTTATTGGGGAAGTGTCTTAAGGAATTGAAGAAAAAGGTGTTGAATTTGGTTTGTTGAAGAAGTGGTTGCTCTTAGGACGGCTAAGAGTTTGAGGGTCGAATCAAATGATGTCAAGAAATGATGTGCTGAGAGTTATGTTAATATGTTTTTCTTCAAAGTGACTTATTTGGTTCTTTTATAGAATTATTTTATATAATTAAAATGATAAAATTAAAATTTTTGGTGATAAGTCTAAATTTTAGAGGTGAAAACAAATTGAGTCGATTATGATTTACTCATTTTATTAATATAATTTGTTGAATTTGAAATGAAGTTTGTGTATTGAATTTGAAATGAAATTCGTATAAAATTTGTTTAATTATCAAATCGAGTTCGAATATAATCGAACTCGAATAATTTAAAGTTTTCGAACGAGTTGCATCGAATATCAATAGAAAAAAAATAATTTAATATGATCCGAGTAATGAATTGAACTTTAAAACATATTCATATTTTACTCGTTAATATTTTAAATTTAACTCGAATCGAAATTCTAATCAAATGATCCCGAACTATTTGATTTTATTTATAACCTTACTAATTTTTTTCTAGAAAAAAAATAATTTATTAATTGTATAAAGTGATTTGGATACGTAGATTTTAGAATTTTGTAGGCTTTTCATTGTTGTGATAAGTAGAGACGGTGAGGGCAGAAGCACTTTGCACCTGTCATCCACTTTGCAGGAAAGAGAGAAAGAACGTAGCAAAATACTTTATCCATCTTAAAAAGAATAATTAAAATATTTAAAGTCTATAATTTAAGAAAAATTATCTTCGAAAAGAGAAAAAAAAATTTAAGCAACAAAAAAATTAAGTATTCTCATTAAATTCTTTTTTTTTAAATCACATACTTTTATTGAAATATATGCTCAAATTATTTAATTTGAAACAAAAAAATACTTAATCTCATTTTTTTAAAAGAGTATATTATTATGCTTTTGTAATATGGCATCCTATATGAAAAATGTATATCAATAGCTCCGGTTATTTTTCTAACATTTTAAAATGAAAGTTTTATTATTTAGGAAAGATTTTTCAAATTTTAGATATTTAATTTCCATCAATTAGCAATTTTATGACTATTCTACCCTCACTTAACTAACATGAAAAGTATATGCAAAACAACGTTAGTGGAGTTAATGATTTTTTGATCATGAGATGCAATTTGAAACAAAATTGTTAGTTTAAAAGTTCAATTTGACACAAATAAAAGTATATAGTGAAATTTAAAACATTAAATATACTTAGGGGACTCAAAATAAAATTTATTCGTAATAATAATTTATTGTACATCACACAATAAGCACATGTACAACATCAGTGCGGTGCTGAGCAAGTTTTTTGAAGACTCATGAGCAAAGTTAGCTTCAGCTTTAACAATAATCGAAATTCCGTATATAATTTGGTTCCTCTAAATAAAAAATGGATCAACCTAGAAGGGGAGCTATTATATACATTATATATTACTGAGGAAAAAATTAAGAAGTACCCCTGAACATGCCCACCTCTGCAGAGAAGGAAAAAAATTGGTGAATTATGAAGGGCATACTTGTCTTTTCTTTGCCAGCCAGATGGCAGCAAAGGGGCCGTTCTTGCTCGAGGAAGCTCAATAAAAAGATGCAATTATTTTCATCTAACGGAGCATTCATAAAGGCAGTTCAAATTGTAGTTGTAGTAGTTAACGCATTAGAAGCTGGAATGCATCATTACTGGTCTCCTGCATATAACTATATCCAAGGCTATTGGCACGATTCTCAAACTCCTCCATCTCTGTGACCGGGACTTGGATACCAACTAACACATTAGCACCTGTTTCTCCCTTTATGCATTTATTTTTTTAGTGGGTCAGGGTGTATATGATTCAATGTCAGAAGATATTGATGCAAGAAAACAGAATTCAAAGAGTAATGCAAAGGTTTGAGATCAAAACCTGTCCGCGGTAATGAAACAAGGTAATATTCCAGCATGGACTGAAAGCATCCAAAAATTTCATCAAAGCACCAGGCCTCTCTGGAAAAACGAACCGACAAAGAAGCTCATTTTGAACATCTGACCGTGCCCCCATCTGAAGAAGTAAATAGAGGATCCAGGATTTAAAAGGTTAAGGTTAATTTGAACAAACAAGCACAAATCAAACACACATCGTCAGCTTGTCTTAATTCACAAAACTATACAAAGCATCCCTGCAACCCGAAGTTCTAGCAGTCAAGAATGCGAATGACATTTCGAAAACTCACAAAACTTGGGCACTTACCCCACCTGTTCAATTAGATCAGAATAATTGAACAATTTAATTGAAAAGAGCATTTTGGTAAGATGTTAAAAATATTAAAAACAATACTTTATCTGAGTCAAAAATCGCTAGGACTCACTATATATACATTTTCAACAAACATAACTCATATAAATTACAAAATATAAGAGCAAAATAAGTTTTAACAATTTCAAAAAGAGATTTAAGTGGTGAAAGATAATTCGATATGTCCTGAGAAATTTTAGGGAGAAACAGTCCAGATGAAGGTTCAAGTGAGGGAGTATATTTTCTCTATGTTCCATAGTTTATTAATCATATCAACGTCACATTGTAAGGATACATACACAGTAGGATCAAAATTCAAACCATGGATAAATATTTTATTTCTGTATAGTCTTTCCTGATTAAAACAAAAAATAAAAATAAAACTCCATTCACATGCATAAAAATCATTCAGCATAGAGAGAACCAAGCCAGGTACATAGGAAGAAAATTACCAAATGACGTAGATGATCTTTGACCAAGTCATTATCTGTAAGATTAATGGTTCGAAGCTGAGATGATTCCATCCTCTCCACCATAGCATCAAGATCTGATTTTATGTGAATGCCAACACTGCACACAGCCAAAAGAATATAATATTTGAAAGAAGCCAATTTTTTTTTTTTAACTGTAATATAACTATCAGACTACCCTTTTGTAGACCAACAGGACTTGTAACATAAGCTAACAAAAGAAGGTAGGCACCATAGGACATATAAGATGGTATAAAACTTCTCCTTGCTAAAGATATGGATTCAACAACTTCTAAATAAATAGTTTGGGAATTCTTGCCTGTACAATACTAGAGCTTCTTCTTTATCATAAGTATATCTATATCTAAACTCGGTGATGTTCATAGGTCCAACCTGCCAAAAAAATTTTTCAATATAATCGTACAAAACCACGGGAAAGGAAATTAAGGCCGATCAAATGTTTTAAATATATAACGCACAAGTTCACAAAATCTTTTGAAGCTACCGGGCTCCTCTGTCATGAAAGTTGCGAGCACGGCTTCCCGTTGTCTACCAACATCTGCAAGTTCAGTTACCAATCTCAACCTATCAAAGTTCATGTTAGCCCCGCTGGCTATTGCTACTACATTTGCATCCTTGAGATTATAAAATTTGCAGTACGCTTCGGCTCCAGCAAGGGCAAGAGCACCTGCTGGCTCCAGAATGCTCCTAGTCTCCTCAAACATGTCCTGTAGCATAACCATAATATATAGATTATGAAAACCAGAAACTTCACATGCAACAAAACATTTGGAAATAAAATTACATTTATGTCCTTCAAACAAGACCTCACCTTTATGGATGCACAGATAGCATCACGGTTAACAAGAACCACCCCATCCAGCAATTCCCTGCAAAGGCGGAAAGTTTCTTTACCAACCACCTTTACGGCTACACCATCTGCAAAACCTCCTACTTGGTCCAGCTTTACTCTCTGACCATGATGCAATGACAGAGCCATTGCATTTGCATCGGATGGCTCTACTCCTATTACCTTCACCTGTGAAAAATATATTCAAGATTCTACTACATTTTATCCAGAAAAAAAAAGGAGTATGAAACGAAAAATCAAAAAGATGGAGACTGCACGACCTAAGAATGAAACTACTAATCTACAACCATGCTACCTATACAACTTTGAAATGATCAAAATTATCTTGAAATGATGCGTAGCATTATAAGAACCACAATCACTATGATAGCAACACCTCCAAGCATTAGTGGAGCTGGGATTTTTTGCAATTATTGCTGAAGTAGTCAGAGTCAATATATAATATGACTACCATCTTTTTTTTCATAACTATGCTAGTCAAGGTTCTACAAATTTAAACTTTCATCCAATTTTCTTAAAGAAAATAATATTCCTCGCACTATTTTTCTGGGCGCCTTGATTTGTGATACTAAATTGCAGTGACCACAATGTCATAAAGTTTTATATTCAAATTTTCGAAACTTTAACTATAAACAAATGTATACCAAAAAATTGTGAAAGACAAAAGGATGGCATGTCAAGAAAAGATGCATGACCATAATTTCTTTTTCCTAATTAATTTACCATGTCATTTTTCTGATACATGATTGTTTATATTTCAGTTTAGTATAGATAAAATGCCAAATACTCATTGCCGAGACTCTTATTCAATATTTTGGTGAGAAATCATTTTGCAGACCTTTCAGTAGAACTTTTTTTTTTTGGATACAGCTTTAAGGAGAACCTTTTAGCACTCATGTATTTGAAACACCGAGAAAAGCAACAGAATACATAAGCCATTGAGAAGTGGACTGGTCCCAATCCTCCCTTTTGAGTTTTTGGCAGATGGAAAAGATGTGTCTTTAGAGTTCTGGTATTTGAAAACTTTTAAGAGTTTATTTTATGTTAATATGGATAAGGCCAACTACTCATGAATATTTCACAAATTCACAGAAACCAAAGAAAAGAATAACAATTAAAAATAAATAAATAAATGGGTGTTATCAATCTGCAAACAAGCTTAAACAACAATGCTGAACTGACACAACAATAGTAGTTATGAATTTCATCCTGCTTTATGCCCAACAATTTTATAAAATATACTGTATAATTTAAACTTAAAAAAAAAAGGATCAGTTTTTTTTTTTATTATTTTTTATTTTTTTAAGGAACAGTTTTACCCAAAACTATTTTTAGGGTGAACAACATTTTAATGTTAAAACATTCAATTTAAGTAAGTTGCAATGTTTTCACAGAGAATGTCAGCTAACCTCAGGTGAAACCCTCTTTACGAAGGCAGCAATACCGGCTATCAACCCACCACCACCCACAGGCACAAATATAGCATGTATTGGACCTTTCATTTGAGGACCATTCATTTGACTAATGATCTCCATGCCAGTAGTTCCTTGACCAATGATAACATCTGGGTCATCAAAAGGAGCTACGAATGTCCGCCCCTCTTCCTTGGCCCTATTTAAGGCATATGCTTGTGCTTCATCATACGAATCTCCTACAAGAACAACTGTCGCGCCCAATCTCTCAACTGACTTCCACTAAAAATATTGTAGAAAAGAGAAAAGTATAATGTCAAAAATAGCAAACATTTCGTAAATCGTACACATGTAGCTTGATATTAGTGTATACATGGTTAGAAGGTACAAATTGTAAAAAGCTAATATCAAGCAAGCACTAACCTTAATTTCTGGTGTAGTAACCGGCATAGCAATCACAGCACTGCACCCCAGCCGCTGGGCTGACATTGCAACGCCTTGGGCATGATTTCCAGCTGATGAGCAGATAACACCTTTTTCCAACTGTTCCTTCGGAAGTTTGGCCATCATATTATAAGCCCCTCGAAGTTTGAATGAGAAAACCTGCAATCAGAATCAGAACAGAAATATAAAAAAGCCAATAGTACACTATTTCCAGTTAACAATTATTTGTAGCAAAACATGGAAGGGAAAAACCACATTTTACAAAATTATAACACGAAATGACAACATCTAACCTTTGAGCACAAAAAAACCTGAATTAAGAATGATGTCGAGGAATGATTAGACAAATGAGTAAAGGTATACTCAATATAAAATTTGAAGCGGGGGAAGCGCTCAAACAGAAATAGTCTTATTGAGAAAATAGTAAAAATAATAATAATAATAAATTACGGGTTCTGGATTTTCATAAAAATACACATTAAACGTAAAAATCTTAACTTTGGCTAAAAAGTTATCATAGGTTTACGAAGGAATTTACCAAGAGAGTTGATACAAATCTGACTTGCATAAGAAATATAAAACAAACGTACAAACTTTGAATTTACCTAGAAAGTCAGACAAAAATTCCACTAGAAATCTTAGTTAAATACTGTCAGGAGGCCCCGGATTGAGATTGCAAATGTTTAACTTAATACATACATCAAGTAGAAAATAAAAAGCTCCAATCTTTGAATTAATGAGAAGATTTTTCACAGAAGCATAAGGAATCATCATAATTCTCAAGATTCAAAGCATTTAGTTGGAAACAGGGGTGACAAAATAGTAATATGCAATACGATTATAAAAATTGAAATGTGATGCATTTGAATCTGGGAGTATATACAAAAAGAGAGAGCTTACCGGCTGGAGGTCCTCTCTCTTGAGCCAGAAGTTGACCCCTAACCTCTGGGAGAGCTTGGGGGCGAGCTCCAATGGCGTTTCAACAGCGACGTCGTACACCTTTGCGGAACATATTCTGGTCAAGTAGTCCATGGCATTAAGACGACCTTCTTCAGTAACCGTATGGTCGGGTACTGCACCGAGTTGACCAGGATCGTACCTTAGAGAACCCGGAGAAGCCTGCGGCATATTTTCTTCATTGGACATCTCCGAACTTAATTTGTACAATACGCGGGATACAAGCGGCTTGAATTTGTTGGGGTTCTTGAAGATGGTGGCGCCGCCATAAATGTTGTTACGGAATTGGAGGTGTTTTGGTTTGAGCTTGAGGCGGAGGAGCAGAGGTTGGCTTGACGGTGATGAGAAACAATGGGACTCCATTTTTGGGACGGGGGAGGAGCGGAGGCGGGAGGAAGAGGAGTCTTACTGTCTCAAGATTCTAAAAAGTCAAATATGAGGGTTTTGAGATTTTCTGTCAAGAACTTCCCTTGGTCTGTCGTTTAACTGGCTGGCTGAATGTGACGATGCCAGGTCACTAGTCTCGCATACACTTTTTGGGCCAGGCTTGTCCCAACTCCCATCCATCATTGGTTAGGTTTTACTCCCTCGGTCCGATTGTTTATATCCTAATTATGGCACTGTTTGAAACTGATTACTTCCTTTTTTTTATTGTTTGTAGCTATAACTGAAGTTTATTTTCATATTCTTGAAGTTATTTAAATATGAAAATCAACAAAACTGTAATATCATAACTACTAATATCCAAAAATTGTTATGATAAAAAAATAAAAATAAAAGAGGTTCTCTAACATAAGAACATAATAATAATTCTTGAATTAATGCTGCGAAACAAGTCAACTAATATAATTGCTCCAAAAAAAAAAAAAAAGTCAACTAATTTAAGTATCTTGTGAGTCCATGTTTGTTTAACATAATACAAATACATCTCCTTTGTATTATATTTAATTTTATGTCTTTATATTTGTTAAAGGAGATAATAAATAATACGGGTAATTTTAAGATATTAAAAGAGTTGTACAATGTTATCTTATCTATTATATAATTTTATCCTAATATATCTCATTAATATATATATATATATATATATTTCTTTTAAAATATTACGTTTGTTTTAGTAATTAAAATTAATTTTATTATTATTTTCTCTATTGTTTGGATATTATTTCTATTTATAAATTGTGTACACATGTGAAATATAAATAGAAAAAAGTAAGTAATAATTTTTCCTTTTAATTTATAGCTTATTTATGCTTAATGAATAATTTTTAATTTATCCTAGAATATATTAAGACAAAAAAGCCAATGGCTTCATTTTTAATTTTTAAGTTTACAATATCAGACATTAAAGTTTAGTTTGAAATTCAGAAAATTCAAGAGTCAGAGTACTTAAAGTTGCGTGTTCAATTCTTATGTCAAAAATAAGTTTATTTCTCACTTATTTAATAAATAGGCTTGACCAATTTGGTTATTCCATGCATATTTGCTTGTTTTTTATTGATTTTTTTTTTTGAAATTTTTTTTTTGTAGGAGATTAATTATACCATTTGGTGGATGCATTCCCATACATTTAAAGAAGAGAGAAAGACAAAATGAAAGAAAATCACATAAAAATAAAATCTAAAATTATATTAAAACTATTTTTACCACCAATTAAATTATATTCTAATATTATTTGTTCATACAATATTTTTTAGAAATACAGTAGTTATTTAAAATTATGTTGATTAATTTGCTATATTATTTTATTTAATATATTTTTGTAGTTGGCAAACAATACTTTTCAATTATTATTTTATGTGTGGGAACATTGCTGTAGTTGTATTTTCTTATTGTGTGTATGCATATCTTTGAGAAAGGGGGAAAAAAGAAATAAAAAGAAAAAAAAAAGAGAAAAATACACTCATCCATTCATAATTATTGATTACTTTAGCGTTTGATGCTCAGCTCAGAATTAGCCTCCAAAACGCCCGAAACTGCCCTCAAACATGCAAAATAGCAAACAATAACAGAACAAAAGATGCAATTAGCACCAAGTCAGACATATCCCTGTAGCAAATAACAAATAATAACCATTAAAATGTTCGAACTCAAAATACTCGTCTGTCGTTTATTTTATAGTAAAGAAAGTGATTAAAAAAAAGTTTTAAAAGAAAAAGCAAATAGAGATATGTTTCCATGATCATAAGTTTAACTATCAAAAATTTTGCTCGCTCAACCTCCTAGAAAATCTGTAGAAGATAAAATTAAGAGGAGATTTATGGCAATGTCTCTCTCGATCAGCTGACGGCAACCTCGGAGGGAGATAGGTAACTTGGAGGACGTGCGTCTTCGCTGGAGGATACTTTCGTTTTAGAGAGCTTGAGCACTCGCACAGCTTCTTCCACCTTGGCAGACAGCGACTCTGGTGACTCCAATAACAACAGCAGCTCCGAGTTGTCCATTTCTAGAAGCATTCCCGTAATCTTTGCAGCAAGTTCAGGCTGCAAACATAAAACGTACACCTTCCATTACAAATTGAAA
This sequence comes from Pittosporum tobira, assembly GCA_032359685.1. Taxonomy (NCBI): domain Eukaryota; kingdom Viridiplantae; phylum Streptophyta; class Magnoliopsida; order Apiales; family Pittosporaceae; genus Pittosporum; species Pittosporum tobira. Next base: position 9,534 of record JAUMHB010021281.1, read on the forward strand.
CTTTTAGATATTAATTTACTTTTTCATTTTCTTTTGTAAAAATTATTCCCTATGAATCCCCCAAACTATATTTGGAAGTAAAACAAAATAAAAAGGTACCTTGTGTTGGTTGACAAGTGGGTAAAGGCGTTCCCCAAGTATCTGTTTCTGGTCGTCAAGAGATGCAGCGGCAAGCATGCTACTCAGCATTGGTGATCCTTCAGGTCCCACGGAATTTGAAGGAGCAGAGGATGCACCTGTGCCATTGTTCCTTTCACGGACACACCCATTTGCCATATGCTTAGCCTGGCCAGACCGCTGTAAAACCATGAATGAATCCCCAGCTAATATTGAGACCAACTCTAATAACATTAACAATTCAATGTGTCCATCCAACTTCGAAAAGCAAAAGATTTAAAATTAACAAACACAAAAATTACTAAAAGTAAAATAAAAACAAATTATCAGCAATAGTGTGTTATTGTTTACCAGGGAGACCAGAAATGTAAGGAGAATATACGATTCGAAAATGTAAAACAGACCTGCTGATGGCTAGCATCTTGAGGGGGCTGTTGTAAATGTGGCACATATGAAACATTGTGAGCACCACCATGTGGATGCATATGCCTGTTATTCCTTCCCCAGTTTTGCCTATTTTGTCTTGGATTATTTGGCATCTGAGAATAATATTTGAAGGAATGAAGCATCATTCTACAAAGCAAGTCTTTAATGTAGCCAAATCCAAATAATTGTAAAGGGATTGTCCAGGTGTTTAATCAGCAACTTACCAAGGGAAGTGGAGATGGTTGAAATGCTGGTCTTCCTGGAGGTGCAAAGCCATTGGCCCTCCACTCTGGGCTTACTCCCAGAGGCTGATACATCAGCCTTGGTCTTGTAGGAATTTGTGAAACAAGACCAGGAGGAGCTGTGTAATAATAATGAGAATAACCACCGGGGATAACAGCCGATGGGGCCACTAGTCCTGCCATACGCTGTGCATATTGAATTTGTAATTGCGCTTGTCTCTGCTCTTTCCTCTGAGCAATTGCTACATATAATGGCTTTCGGTGAAACATATACCCTGTCAAACATCCAGACACAAGATGATTTATAGAAAGAATAACTATGCTGAACTCAATAAAAACAAATATTCCATCATTAAAATTATTGAATAAATAAAAAAAATATTTTTAAAATAACCATCAACTATGTAAATGGATCTTACAGGGCAGTAGGTCACAATAATCCCCTTCAAGTATCACATTGTCCTATTTCCTTATCAATAAATACTAACTTTTCAATGCGTGACAACATTGAACAGAAAGAAACAATGTAGTGTTCTTACTTTCTGTTTCAAGAAACCAATCTTAAACATACATGAAGAGAGATTCAGAACAGAGAGTAACAAAGCATCAAGCCCATAAAGTTTCAGGAACCATGAAAATGGCCAGTTATAATTTTAAATAGTGGGTAGAAAATTTGGTAGTATTTTGAAACTGAAAACTATTTATTAACCAGGAGGGAACTTGACTATGATTACAGTTTTGTACACAACAGTGCAAAATTTGATCAAGATAAATAAACTAAGAGTAAGCCTATCTTATTATCAAGGTCTCAAATTATTAACATGTCCACCTGCCAAAAATTTAAAGATCTTACAGCATACTAATTCCGCTTGATTCTGACCACACAAACAAACTTACCATGAAAAGAGTTCATAGCTTTATTCGCCTCCTCGGATGTGGAGAAACAGACAAATCCAAACCCTTTGCTAATTCCCATTTCATCTCGCATAATTTTAGCAGAAACTATTGTTCCACATTGACTAAAGTGTTTGCGCAACTCATCGTCATTGACATCATCATCAATGTTCTTGACATAGACATTTGACGCCTAACAGAGTTGATAGACAACATTAGAATTACACATAGAAAACATTAAGAACATTGGGTTGATAATTATTAAGGAGTAAAACTGTGTAATACTGAGGAGAATTCGAAAGACTCTATACCTGGTATTTCAAGATTTGCTCCTTCCTTTTCTCCTCAAACTGACGATGCAAGATTTGCTCGCGCTCTGCTTTCTTTTGTGCCCTAGCTACATACAATACCTTTGAGCCTGTGGTATATATCAGGGTTAACATGGTTAAATAGTTGTATCCTATTCGGTGAATCAACAACACAAAAGGAAACATAACACACCAAGTTGGGATCCATTCATAGTCTCCATTGCCCGCCTAGCGTCGTCTGGGCTATCAAAATTAACAAATCCAAACCCTCTAGATGTTCCACTGTCATCTTTCGATATAACCAAGCTAGCAATTCTCCCAAACTCGGAAAACTTCTCCACAAGCAGTTCTTCACTGACCTCAAAATCAAGATTCTTCACATAGAGATTTGTGTATTTAGCTTCAGGACTAGGTAAAGCACGATCACTCTTCTTCACAAATTTCCCAACATACCTGTGCCACAATTGTTTTTGTTTATGATACCGTAAGAGATATTACGCAGACAATAAACAAATTAGGCAATATTGATAGTTATATTATACAAAAATAAAACTGGGCATACATCTGCTTGTCTCCAACATTGGTACCATTGAGCTTCTCAATAGAAACATTTGCAGATTCCTCAGTCTCAAACTGAACAAATCCGTACCCTTTGCTTTTCCCATCCACAAACGTGACAACTTTGCAAGACAAGATGCTACCAAATTCCTGAAACAATTCTTTGAGCTTCACATTATCAACAGACTCATTCAAGTTCTGCAACAGACATGCCAAACTGATCTTATTTTCAAAAGACAAGGAAATGAAACCTTAAACCAAGATATTTCGACCAAAAACAAGTATTATAAACCTTCACAAACACATTGCCGATTCCACTTCTTCTCGCGTCAGGATCCCGCTGCGACCACGTAACCCTGATCACTTTCCCGTTGAGTGTAGAGTGATTTTTCACCTCAATAGCATGAATTGCTGCTCACAATTAATAAGGAAAATCATAAATTAGAATCCTCAAAGAGGAAAAATATGAATTGATTACTAAAATAACCACCAGGGGAAATTAACGTTCCAGTTTTTCGAGAAAATACAAAAAGTCAAATGCAACAGCAATCAAACCCCATGCGTCTGTATCTATTTCATACTATCAGTTTCATCGAGTACTGTTTCTTATCTCAAATAACATGATGCAAGAGGCATAGTTAATTAACAAAAACATGTACACTGCTCTTCACTTTCAAAACAAACAAAAATCCCTTCCAAGTAGAACAGTAGCTGATCAAAATTCCAAAACGCATAATTACCTATTTTAATGTTGCTAGATCCCCAAAATGTAACATAATTAAGAAAAAAGTAAAACCCAAATTGAAACAAGAAGCAATCAACTCCAGAGCAAACTCCACCAGATGACAGCTCTAAATCTCCCTCGAAACACATTAAAAATCCAAAATAATTCCGCACTCTATCACAGAAAGCACAACAAATTACACTGATTACACAACATTAATGTTAAACAAGTATCAATCTACCGAAGAAGAATATCATTATCATACAAAAACGTCCACACAACTGTAGATATAATTGTACATGCATAGCAAAAAAAAGCTTCTGAAACTTCGTACATCCCTACACAAATACATGATCTCCGGCTATTGAAAGAGAAATCTTAACAATTAAGCAGAAACTCCAATTAAAACGCAGAAATACGTAGTGATTTAAGATTATACCAACAGCAATAACTATATACGTGTACTTATCAACAAATCATAGCAATAAAACAGCGAATTACGTAATCAATTGGGGACAAAAAACATAGAAGCGATTAAAAAAATGACCAGAAGGACCGACATTGCTGATTAAGTACGAGGAAAAATACCGTCTTGAGAAGAGATAAAGTTGACGTAGCCGTAACAGAGGGAACGGCCGGTGGATGTGTCGCGGCAGACGCGAACGGAAGCGAGGCTCTTGAACTCCGAGAAGGCGTCGAAGAGCTGTCCATCGGTGACTTCATGGTGTAGGTCGCCGACGTACAGAGACGCCGGAGCGGCGGGAACTGTCGTCATTTTCTTGTGATCGGAATTACGTTACGGTATGGTACGTGCGTAATTGCAATGTCCAGATATAAGAGTCACACTACTACTTTTAGAAAGAGAAACAAAAGGAGTGTGTTGTGAGATACAGAGAGAGAAGACATGGGGAAAAGTTGGTGGGGTTTCGTTTTGGCATTGATTTGCCCAAAATACAGAGCATTTGAGATAGAAGAGAGAGGGAGATAAATAGACACAGAAGAATTGTAAAGTTGGAAAGAGGCGTGCATAAATAATTGGATTTTGACTCTCAACTAGAGTACTCTGGTCTTAATTTTAATATTATTAATTAATAAAAATTTAAATATTTGAATTAAATTTCTGATTATTTAATTTATTATCTTTATAGTTTATAGTAATCCTTGTTAAATAACGTGACAAGTTATTGATATTTTCATAACTAATGATCAATGTTTTAAAATTTGTTCGAGTATTCAATTCAATATTTTTGGATAAAGTCTTAACGAATTAATTAAATTTTAATTAATGAAATAAATCGAATATGATAATAATTAATTTTTAAATAATAACTATACCGGATAAATTTAGAACAGTGCTCATGAAAAATTGAATTTCACAGTCTCATTTCTACAGTCTTTAAAAGGAATTAATAATTTTAGAAGTGATTAATATTTTTAATAATTCCATCACATGATTTCTAAATGAATGATAAGTCGTTGTCACACCAACATTGTGATATGAACCTTATAGAAAGAGAGTCGATTCTACGTATGTCTATGGTCTAGGTGTCCCATTCCATCTCTCTGTCATTTAAAAAAATTTCTCTTCATATCCACCTCACTCCATTTAACATTATTTTCATGTATGTCTCAACTCAATATGTATCATCTCATACTTATCCCATTCTATTTAATTTTTTTTTAATAATATCAAATTCTATATACTCTACTCGTTATTTTATTTTTACTAATTCTAATAAATTCTTACTATAATAGATTCATACTATTTTTATTAGATTTGAATATATATAGAATTATGATTATTAAATATACATTAAAACAATAAATATAAAATAAAATATACAAATATATAATTAGGACGAATTTTGGAACGGGAGATGTTATTCCTTGTATCCGTCACAAACCCCATTGTGTTTGAACTCTTTTTTCTTACACCCGCCCAGTTCTCCGTTTATATTTCTCCATACCCGTCTCATTTAAGTCGAATTTAATCGATTTCTACGTGTAAAAATGTCAATTTCTTACTTATAATTACATTAACAAAAAGTAAATGAAATGTAACATATTCGTCATGTTATAATTTTATAAATTGATTCAGAGAGTCAAACGCATGTTGTTTCAAATTGGAAGTAATACCGAATAAAAGAGAAAAAATATAGTAAAATATTTTTTGAGGTAAGGGTAGAATGGGAAAGACAATGCGACAAGGAAGGATAATGAGAAATGTTGTTGTGCCATTTTCCGAACTTGCATGGCGGCCGGAGTCTTGTAGTGTTTGTGCCTCGAGTTTTGAGCACTTTCCGATCACAAATGGCCTGCTTGAACAAGCGAATACCGGTACATTGTATAGTATTTTCATCCACAAAGATAGTAACACTTTTTTCCGCTGGATGTTCTATAAAGGTCGTAATTGTTATCTTATTAAGAAAATTTTATCAAGTAAATTGTCAAATTTATATCTATTCCGTGCTAAAAATAAAATCAAAAACATTAAAATTTTGCAAATTAAGTGAGTCCCCACTTAATGATAAAGAAAAAATTTAAGTAACTCAAAATTTAAATAACCCTACATAAATAAGTATTCTATAAATATAAACCACATGATTTTATTAATATATGTGTTGTGATATTTTTTTCAAAATAATTTTTTTAGACTTGTGACTTTATTTTTGGAGGGGATGAAGTATTTATTTTATACTTTCTCTATCTTGAAAAAGAATACCCAAGTAATTTTTACGATTTTCAGTATGAATTTTAAAAAGTTTTAAAACTATATTTACATATCGTATTTTTATATTTTTAATATATTTGTATATTGTAATTTTTATTAAACTAAGAATATATTAAATATACAATGTATATATAGGTTTTTAGAACTTCTTAAAATATGCATTGGAAATTTCAAAAA
>JAUMHB010021281.1:20536-32614 GCA_032359685.1 Pittosporum tobira
AATAATAATAATACAATACTATTTTATGCAGTTGGGTCAGGAAAGAAGAGATCAAATTCATGCAATTATATTTTGTTTTATTTTTTTCTTTTTATTGGTAAGTTTAGCCCTCATGTACGGGGACCGGAACCACAAATTCACATTGTAGTTACAGTGATCAACAAATCATACATGAAGTCGTGGCACGAAGATTTTAAGATTATTGCTTTCGGAAAATTCCAGTATTTGTCATATTTCAAGAAACTAATCGAGACTAACTCGTGAAAATGTTATGTTAATAAATCTAATAGACTCTGGATAAGTTACCAGCCTGGGTTTATTGAACCAATTTTTTAGCTACTAGGAGCACCACTTTTGGCCGAAATGAGACACGTGTCTTACGCCCACTTGCTACGACCAATTGAACTAAATTAGAACATACAGTATAATGGTGAAGATACTCATTAGGGTGAGTTTTCACTTTCCGTGACCGGAAGAGGCAAAGATCCTTCCGATGAATAGTTACTTTCCGGTAACCTTTGGTATGAATTCTGTGATGTTAAGTCTTGTCCTACATGTTGCATGTAATGACTAGGGCCAATTCCTCTTAGAGCTTCGTGCTTAGATTTGGGGCCTAATTTTAAAATCTAACAGAGTAGTGGTGCTGAATTGATTTAAGATTTTAAATACTCCGTCTATCCTAAAAAAGAAGTTATAAGTCTTTTGACAATTTTGACATGAATTTTAAGATATTCTAAAAGTATATTTACATATGATATCTTCTATTTATTTTTATACTCTTAAAATATTTGTAGGTTCTAATTTCTATTATACTAAAAATATATTAAATACTATATAATTTATATATATAAATATCTTTTAAAACTTTTTAAAATCCGTATCGAAACTGTCAAAAAATTTAAAACTTATTTTTCATGATGGAACTTTATCTAATTGTTTGTGGAGAGCAATACGGAGGATGAGAAGTAAAGTGGAAAATACACCATTGTCTCGGTCAGGACATTTGCCAGAAGAACATTGTGAATTTGGATTACTTTCTCGTATTTTTAATATTTTTATACAAGGGAAATGCAGAAAATTAAACAACGTACATGGAGAATATATAGAGCGACATGTCCCAACTAACGTAAAATGGCCTTTCATTAGAAGTTTAATTACACTCCTGCCATCGAATCAGAATGTTTAAAGAAATATGCTGACTATGAAAATGCAAATGCATTTAATGTTTGTTTGGTAACAGTATTTAGAGGTGTAAATCACAATTTACATCTTAAATTTTTAAATTTATTTAGTATTTGTTTGATAGTAGCGCTTGAAACGACCAACATGACTCCACCTAAGAGAAGTTCAAACCTGACAAACCCATTTAAAGTAGCAGCTTTCCTTGATATCTGGGCTTAAAAGACTTTTCAAGAATATTTGAAGGAACAATATGCTGAAAAAATTACGAGAATGTTCTTTCCATGGAGTCCAGAGACGTTTAAGCTGTAAAAGAAAAGAAAAAGTTAATAAATAGCAACCTCAACCCAGACAATAAGAACTCACCTCCTCCCCAAGAGGTAGTCTCCCAAGAGAAGTGAGTAGTTGTTGCCTTCAAATCTTAAACACTCTGTTTGTGAAAATTATAAAGCCAGAAAAGAAAGGAAAGCAATAGAAAAGTAAGAGTTTCCATATGCTGTTTGTGAGATTGAGATTTTTCAAGTATAGAAAAGAAGAGAAATGTCTGGAAAAAAATTGACAATTTTCATGCACAACTTTTCTCACCCAGATCGACCGGATATGGACAGAAAACAAAAGCTATGCAACACATATTTTATAATTCTTAGACTGTCTCTCAATTACAATACAACAAAATTTTATTTACACATCGTGTCCTTTACTCCTACTTACAAAATACTAGCTTTGTACCAAAAAATGATTACAGCAGCCAACCTGTATACCATGAAGAAAAATTGACTATGTTGTTCAATCTTTAGAATTGTTTTCCAAAAGTAAACACAACGGCTTTAAGTGAAATACTTTTGATCTATTGACCTTTTTTTTTTTTTTTGACTTATGCGGATAGAACGCAATTTATTATTATTCAATACTGTATAATATTATTTATAGATAAATTCTTATAAACAAAATCTATCACTTTTAATTTTTTTTCAGCAATTATATCAATTGTCTTATATCAAAATCAATATTTTTGAAGACTATGTACTAATAGATTGAGGAGAAATTACGAAAGATTATTGATGAATAATGGATGAGTATTGAGAAATTATAAGAATTTAGAAAGAGATTTGAGCAGAGGTGATTATGAACATGTGAAGTAGAAGAGAGATTTTTTTGGGTACATAAGTAGAAGAGAGATTTTAGATTAAGTTATTGGGCTTTGGAAACGTGTGTTACCAAAAGAAAACAGATGCTGATGTTTGGGAACTTGGGACATACCGTGTTGATACAAATGGAAAGAACAAAGAACTATTATTTTTTTTCTCTACTTAAACAAAGAACATCAGATTTTATAGTAAAAATTACAATTTTATCATAATTTCAAAAAAGAGTAGCATCTTGATAAGAACAATAACTTGATAAAGAATAACTATCAAACTTCTTTGACTTGATCAGCATCAGTAGGATTAACACATGCATGGTTGATAATAATATTGGGAGATTTTGATATTCAAATGTAATAAAATATCATATTTGGTAGATTGTAATATATTAAATTTAAGTTCAAAAAATTATATTTATAGCTTAAATTCAACTTCAACAAAAACTTGAAATTAAATTTAATATGTAAATCATAATTTAAAAAACTGTACCAAACAAGCTCTTATAAAACATATCGGACTCTCCTAATATTCATGCTTTTTGGGCTAAGGTCCAGCAGACCCAAGTAGGATTTACATACATTTAAAAGATTTATTGGGTTTACTTTAGTAAATGTTGTAAGTTATTCAATAGAAAAAAAATCTTATAGGTTGTTAGACTATACATATGAAAATGAAACTCCCTTGTAATTAAGACTGTAAATAAAATTAAATAGTTCAAAATTTATTTGAGATTGCTCAGTTAAAAATTTAATTTGAGCTCGATTCAAAATATTAACAAGTAGAATATGAGCATTTTTAAAATTCGATAAATTATTTGGATCTTATCAAGTTATTTTTTTGTATTGATGTTCGATAATATTCGCTCAAAAATTTTAAATTACTCGGACTCGATTCATATTGGGTCTTGATTCGTTAGCTAAACGAGACATACACAAATTTTATTTTAAATTCGTTAAATATACGAATAGAATTTGAGTACATTAATATTCGACTCGATTTAACTCGTTTATACCCCTACTTGTAATTTCAACCATTCAGCGGGAAATCAAGTCACCATGAAAAGCACCATCACTTTCCATAACACACCGGAGAAATTTAAAAGGAGCTTTTAAAACAGTTATTTAGAAGTTGTTGGGGACTTCAATGTATCACACTGTAATTAAGTGAAATATTTTTAATAATAAAATTTTTAATGAAAATATTTTAGATAAAATTAAAAATATTTTGTTAAGCCAAGAAAAAATAATTCCAAGTACGTCAATAACATTTTATACTATGATAAATAAAAAATTTATAAATATCTAGTGGAGTAAAATACTGTTGAATTTTAAAATTTCATTTAAATTTATTTTCCACAGTTTGATTCCCTTTCTTGCTTTGGTATTTTTGGAAGATTTTTTTCTTTTTTTGAAGGACATGTTTGGAATAGTTAGTTTAAATTGTTTTAAAATCTAAGCTTAATTTTTTTGGTATTCAAAAAAGAAAAACTTCAAATTATTGAAATATCTCTATAAAATTATTAAGAAAATCACCTGCAACTTTTTTTTTTCTTTCTTGAAGGGCCACTTTTTATTTGTTTTTATATAAAAACATATTTATTTTTTTAACTTATTCTAAGTAATTTTATTATAAAAGTATTTTTATATCAATGCCTCATGTGTGAAATGTAAGTATGTATAGCTAAATGCTTTTACATCAAGTTGATTGGATAAATAGGTCTATCCAAATCCATACAGGGCCAAATATTTCGACTTAGGCACTCGGCCCGACATGCTAAGATCAAAGAGAGTGTAGTCCTCAAAGTTAATCAATCAAAAGATTTTCTACATGCTAGCCTGTTCTCTCTCTAAAAAAACAAAATTTAAATAGGAGAATGCTAGCCTGTTCTCTCTCTAAATAAACTCTCCTCTAGGTCTTAGTATTGTTTTTTTCTGTTATTATATTTTTCTTCAGGGTGGAGTTTTTTTTTTCTTTGAGATCAGAGTGGAGAGTTTTTTCATCTTCTATTGTGAAATCTCGTTTCTCCAATTTTCTGTGATTATTTTGTTTGGTTAAATAGATTAGAATGTGCTCAATTGGTGATGGTGGAGTTATATTATTTTGTTTGGTTAATTTTCTTGTGGCTTATTCTTTGACATTAGGGTTTGGAGACTATCAATGGCTTGTTCTTCGGCGGTTTCGCTTTGAAGATGCTCAATTATTTGATTCTTCGGTGTCCTTGTAGTGCAAATTCAATGGATTGATGGTGTAGTATGCATCTATAGTTTATGTTTAGACCTATTAGTTTCTTTTATATATGCTTATTTATTATTAATTCCAAATTTCTTAGTTTACTACTGTTACGCTACGATTAATTCATATTTTTCCATACACTTGTTGCAAAGAATTGTGCTTTGTAACATAATTTGCAAACATAATGAATTCCACTCGATTTTGATTTTTTTCACAAATAAAATAAAATAAAATAAAAGTATGTAACTTCATCCAAATATATCAAAAACAAATATATTTTGTAATATTGAGTTGTATAATTATATAATTTACTCTAAAAATATAAATAATCTGACAATTTTCAATATATGCATGCATTTTATATCAAATTTTAATGGCTAAAGTTTCAATCAATGTGTAACTGCGAAAACATTTTAATAATTCAAGTATTTTATAGAATTGCTCGATCTATGTAACATTAATTATTTATTCACACATTTAGATCATTATAAACAACTGAATCTTCTTACTTCTCAATTAAACTCAAAAAACTAGTTGTTGCCTTGTCTGGCAGTAAACACATACTCCATGTATATAAATTGAGGAAAAAAAAAACAACATTTCGCATTCCATCTGGGGTGTGACATTAAGAGTTTAGGAATTTCGCCTTTTCGGGTCGGGTCCTTTCGGACGACTCCTGTTTGTTTTATTATCTACTAAACATTAGTTAATTAGCTGGTGATCGGGTGACGCTTCCAACCATTTGCAGAGCAACGCAGGGCTGATCTACAGGAACCTGTAGATTTTACAACAAGAAGAGAAAAGGTAATTTTTAAGTTTCCCAGGTCATGCAAATTGATTATATATGGAGTACTTAAATAAAACAGTTAATTATAACAATGTGGCAGGAATTAAAAAAAAAAAAAAACAATAAAAGACATGAAGATTATGGAGTACTTACAAAATGGCCAGCTCCGAGAATCCAATAGAAAAATAGGTTTTTGTATGATCTGACAAACCCTTTTGTAATATCACCATTTCCACAGTACAAAGGAGTACGGCTCAGGCTCAAATAATTAGGTAAACCATCCCACCTAGAAAAAATAGAGTTTATATTGATCAAGTTTTGGAATTAATACATATATTTATGTTTGTATATCTTGATTTAATATAACTATGTATATATGTAATTAAGGGCAAATGTGAGAAATGTTACTTGAGTTTGTCCACCCACGCTTCAGCCCCTTTAGTTGCACAAATTAGATCAATCTGTCAATATTGAAAACTTATTAAAACAGAATTAGCAGATGTTCTGTAATTGTCTTTTCTTGGAGTTGGTCAAGAGAGATTCCTTCGAGGCGGCGATTGAAAAAGAAAGAAATGGTTAACATATTTAAGATAATTATGGTAATTACAAATTAAATCAAGTTTGTCCCATCTTTTGTAAAGGTTTAATTAGTAAATAAATACATTTTTTTTTTCTTTTTGCTGAAAAAGAAAAAGAAGATACTCATACCTGTCCATTGTATATAGTTACATTGATGCCTTTAGCTAGTAGCTCATCAACCTGAAAAGTAAAACTAGAGACTTGAACCTTTGTAGTGGTGGAGATTTAACTAGAGGAATTAAAATCTCCTTTCATTTTGTATTAGGGTTTCCTTCCTTGTGAATCATGGGCTCTTTGGGGTTTGTAATACATACTGTTTTATAACGTTTTTAATCTTTGTACATCCTAAATATGTATAGAGAGACAGATAGAGGCATTTGATCTCGTTTACCTCTGCGATTCTAGGGTTCATGAAATCACCGACCATGGCTGCAAACACAATTCCATCTTGTCCTCCCCATCTACATAATAAAGAACGGTAGTTAGTTATCTGTGTTAATTACTAATTGGAGAACCTTTTCATTTTCCAAGTTCTCTGTTATTTAACAATGAGCACACTCGACCATACGCTAAGAACAACCTTTTTAAAGGCATTAACTATTTGTTAAGAAATATTTTTTATGATATTTATTTATATATTAAATTTTAACGCAAGTTTCATTATTACAAGTAGTTGAGAAAAGTTGAAAAGTTAGGAAAACACAAATCGGCAAATTAAGGCAAAAATTTATTCTTTTCAGTATCAATGAGTTCTATATATATATATATATATATATTTGAGTGGAATGAGATCCATAGATTGAAAGAACTTACGTTACGCCGGGAGGAATTATCTTGAGCTTCTGTTTAATTGGGCCATTCATCAAGCTAGGCAGGTCTAATCCAGCTACTTCGGAGGATGATATATGATGCCTGGTGTTAAGATAAGTTGAGTACCTTCTTACCGCAGCTTCTCCTTTCGGTCTCTTACTATCAGTTTTTCTTGAAATAATAGGATCCTCTAAACTATCCAACAGGAAGTTGTAGAAGTCCTGCACACATTTTTGTAAAAAATCTTCTTACCTCTATTTAATTAATTCTTAGGGTATATATGTTTCCCATTTTAAAACCTAGTAAAAAAAGAAAAAAGAAATATAAATTAAATCTAAAAATTTATGAGAGTTTTTCTTTAGCTCAACATTGCACTCAAACCGAACTTTCTAAAATGGGGGCCCTTAACAATTTTCAGACGACTACGAGGAAATTACCACATCGTTACTGCTGTTACTGATAAGATCCTCAAGATCTTCCCATGTTTGCTCAGCAAGCTCAGACTGTCCTACTGCAAGTTGTTGCTGAATCCTTCGAGCCAAACTGTTATTTGCAAAGTAGAATTAATTATAAGTTAAATAATTGTAAATCATAACTATTTCTTTCTCTGATTAAGTAACGTTCTGGTTCTTAATAAATATTGTAGTAATAAATTTGGAACCTGTTTGATTGGTTCAAAGCATTATTATCAATGCGGGAAACATCCTTTAGAAGAGGCCCCCATGAAAACTGCATGCGCCCATTTCAATTCAGTCACAAATTAATTAACTAATACTAAAAAATAAAGAAACTTAATAACAAGTTTCAGTTATATTGTTATATAATAAGCTTAATTAATTTACCACAAAATCTTCTGGAGAAATCCAGCTGTCTCCCAAAGCAACTCCTATACTCAGTTAAAAAAATAAAATAAAAATTATTAGAATAAAAATTCAAAATAACATCAATTTAGCCGGAGATATGCACCATATGCTAGAAGAAATATACATTTACTACCTCCAAGTTGAAGCCTTAATTCCCCTTTTTCGATGGCCTGAAGAACTGATAAACCAAGAGTGACAGCAAACTTTCCTCCATACGATTCGGCAAAAACGTACAAAGGACTCGTATTAGGGAGGCTCCCATTTCCACCATTGAAGACTTCCTTCAACAGAGTTGTTAAATCTGCAGCCGCTTCGACATCTGTCTTAACTGCTAAACTCTCATCCTCCGTGTAGCTGAAACCTGTCCCAACTGGACTATCCTGAAATCATATAAATGATTATATATCAAGAATTAATTATAAAAGTTTTACCCCGGGTATGCACCGTGTTGCAAAATCCCCCCTCAATTATATTTTCTGTCACAGTAGCCCTTCAAGTGCATTTATATTTGCTTGATGGACTCCATATATATTTTTAACCAGAATTCGTCACCTGCATATCTTTTTATACAGTTAACCACTTTTTATACAATTATACGCTTTGACCCTCCAAAAACATAAAAAAAAAAAAAAAAAAAAGGGCTATACATTCCCGTAACCAAATAATTGTTGCTTTCTGCTACTACTACCTCCCACCTAGTAAATCTGTGAGAAGATAGTGTGATGTGAATTAAAATTCTCAAAATCAAATTAAACCAAACCCTAGTTACACAATTTAACGCTTGAAACTATCTCTTCGTCCCTTTATCCATCATGTGCACTCCACTGATGCACATCAATGACCTCTTAATTCTCCCCTATGACCTTTTGACTTGTAATCGTTGAGGCGCTGTGAAACCCTCATGCCCGCGCTGATTACCAATCCTGAATTTGGGGTTATCAAGAAAATTCATTTTCGTGCTCCTACGCCGGAATTGGCTTAGACAACATCCCTGCGAAGCTTTTCCGGATGTACAGTACAGTGGAGTACCATTTGAGCACCAAATCAAATTTGAATTTCAATCAAAGTTGAAGCTTACAATGCTTCCTTGAGTCCTCCTTGAGACCTTAATTTTCATTGGCTTCACTGTCGGGTATTGATCCCAGAGGGGTTGGGTTTTGATCGAGTTAAGGTTGAGCCGACATTTGTGTTCATTCTGGATGGATGTTCATTGGAAGAGGAGATTCGGGTACTAAAAAAATGAGGTATGTCTTGTTATTTCACAGTTGCCGGAGCATGTTTTGATGAGATTTATCAAGTTTGATTCGGTGCGAGTTTATGGTATTGGGTGTATAGAATGCTCGAGATGAGAGAAAATTAACGAGGAAAATTAGGAAGAAATTGATTTATACACTTTTTATATCTCAAAATATGTATTTATAATGACAGTAGCATATTTAACTCATTTGGTCGAAGCACGTGATTTTTCGGACAAAAATTCATATTAGGTTTATATTAGTAACTTAAGTGTATTTGAGGGTCTGCATAAACATAAATTGAACATCGAGGGGAGGGGAAGTTTACGAGTCCAAATATGCTATTTCAAATATTATTTTATTTGTTATAATTCAACAATTTTATTTTATAAAAAAATTATAATTATTTTTTTCAATTAATAAATTTAAATGCAATATAGTTGTTGGATTGAATTTGAGACAGAAGATGTGATAGCATTTCAGATAGCAAATTTAGGTTCGAGATTCACACGGTGGATATATATATATGTATCGAAGTTATAATTCCATGCATGATAGTAATTAGGATGTTTATATATCAGCACCGTAATCATTATTATACTAATTAGCAAGTGAGTTTTAATTAATTACCACAAATAGGAGATCAGCTTTAAGGAGCCAAGTTGAGTTTCGAGGCTCCAAATTTCCATCCAAAGGTCCAATCTCTAAAAAATTCCCAATCCCAACACCGGAAGCACCCTGAATTTACAAATTAGCTCTTTCAGACAAATAAGATAATAATAAAATTTCTTACCTTTTATTTATTTATTTATTTTTATTTTTTTAAAACACACTCCTTTAGTTTTTTTCCTCTTTATAGGTGCTGCTACTTACAGGACCTCCTTGGAGCCATAGAATTGTTGGCCATGGACTGGAAGGGTCATCAACCCTATGTGGACTCTTATAATGCCACCAAAACAAGTGGACCTCTGTATTACACAATTAATGATAAAATAACTAAATCAATTTCTATTAAACTACCAAATTAAACAAACAACACGATATACTCGAAGAAATATATGAGCATTACTAGGTCGAGCTTCAACGTATCCCCATTGTTCCGAGCCATCGCCGGTTCCCGAAGTCACATTAGAACTTGCATGCACCATTAACGTAGAAAATACCAAAGATATAAAGAGAAGATGTGGATTTGCCATGGTTGCCAATTTGGTTTACAACTGAAATCTCTTTGGGAAAGGATTATATATATACACATACACATACACATACACATACACAACATATATATATATATATGTGACATAAGAAACTTCACCACTTGTTGACATCATAAACAAACGGCCACAAGAACCATAAGAACCCAGATTTAGATGGAGAATCCGAGAAAGAGGATGTCATACCAAAATGCTTGAAACAATATAGTAAACTAACTGTTGTTCAAAATGTTACATTCTCGTATTTGTTGGAGACATATGAAGGAAAAAATTTTGTTTTTTAAATGTAGCTCTTGTAATGTTCAAAAACAAAGTAAAGAATTGAAGCCATCTTTGTACGTACCGTTCTTGTCTTTTTCTGTCACTATGCCTTGAAGCAAAAGTACTTGTTTGGTATGAGCATTTATGGACTTAAATGTAATAAGATATTATGTTGATAGACTAAAATTAAGTTTAAAAGTTTGAATTTATAGCTTAAGTCACAAAAAATTTGAAATTAAATTTAAATTACAAACCGCAATTTAAAGTGTTGATAGTGCTCCTACCAAACATGTCCTCAGAGTCAAGGGTCATGGCGTCATGCATTAATTAATTAATAGGCACTCTCCATGTCAAATTAGAAATATTTCACTAATAGCAAAAAAAAAAAGATGGGTTTAAAATTAGATATTTTGTTACAAATTGTACATAAAAGAAAGTGTTTTTACAACAAAAATTTGAGATTTTATAAAATTAAGTTTAAAAGTTTGAATTTACAGCTTAAGTCACAAAAAATTTGAAATTAAATTTAAATTACAAACCGCAATTTAAAGTGTTGATAGTGCTCCTACCAAACATGTCCTCAGAGTCAAGGGTCATGGCGTCATGCATTAATTAATTAATAGGCACTCTCCATGTCAAATTAGAAATATTTCACTAATAGCAAAAAAAAAAAGATGGGTTTAAAATTAGATATTTTGTTACAAATTGTACATAAAAGAAAGTGTTTTTACAACAAAAATTTGAGATTTTATAAAATTTCATCTATATTTATAATGAAATAATAAATTAGAAATATCATTATGTTGATGTTTCTTAAATAAAAGTTCATATCTAATTTTGAAAAATACGTAAAAAAATAATCCGTCTCTAATTTTAAAAAGGATATAATATTAAAGAATGATGCATTATCCTCTAATTTTATAAAAACGTCTAAAATTAGAGCTATACCTAATTTATCTCTGCACCAAAAAAAAAAGGTTGTGTTGATACTTGTTAAACCGTCTCAAACCTAGTCCGCTCGATGTTCTATTGGAGTATGCTTTGAAAGGCCACGGTCAACATGAAATAAATAAAACACGGGGTGTTTTAATCCCGTTCCCCTTTCCAAAATTTAAGTTAGTTGGTCAAACGTAATACATCAATAGTAATTATAGATAGATAAAATATATTGTTAGAGGTTTTGAATGTCCTCCTTTATCATAGTAATGAGGGAGTACCATTCTTGTCTTTTTCTGTCACTATGTTTTGAAGCAAAAGTACTTGTTTGGTAGGAGCATTTATGGACTTAAATATAATAAAATATTATGTTGATAAACTAAAATTAAGTTTAAAAGTATGAATTTGCAAGTTAAGTCACAAAAATTTGAAGTTAAATTTAAACTGCAAACGACAATTTAAAGTGTTGGTAATTCTCTTACAAAATGTGTCCTCAGAGGCAAGGGTCATGCAATCATGCATTAATTAATTAAGAGGTACTCCCTGTGTCAAATTAGAAATATTTCACTCATAGAAAAAAAAAGAAGAGATAAAATAAAACACAGGAGCCGAGGTTCTGTTGGAGTGTGCTTTGAAAGGCCACGGTCAACCTAAAATAAATAAAACATGTGGTGTTTTGATCCTGTTCCCCTCTCCGAAGTTTAAGTTAGTTGGTCAAAGTTAATACATCAACAGTAATTCTAGAGAGATAAAATATATTGTTAGAGGTTCTCAATGTCCCCCTTTTACTGTAGTAATGTGAGGGTATTTATAGGAGTCATGTTTTGGCACAAGAGC
>JAUMHB010021282.1:0-26494 GCA_032359685.1 Pittosporum tobira
TATAATAGATTATTATTTACAAAAAAATAAAATCAAAAAGTTTGTCTTAAAATAAAATTCAAAAATTTATTTATCAATTAAATAAATAATTTATTAATATATATATATATATATATACACACACACATACACACACACACACACACATAATATCAATTGTTTTAACTTAGAACTAATTAAATATTAAAAAAAATTGCATAAAATATTATAACAACTTTTTATAATATATCAATAAACAATTGTGTTTAACCCGGGCAACACCGGGCATTCGAGTTAGTTAAAGAATAATACTACAAACACTAACAATATACAAATAAATTTATACAAAATAATTAATAATATGTTATAATATATTTAATTAATATTTAATAACATATAAAAGTGAATTTAATATTATAATCAATTATATTTTGTCACGTCAAGTTATATAAATTTATTAATAGAATTATTAATGCTTATAATATTATTATAAATTAAATATTAAAAAAATTTAAAAATGAGTTATTGGCAGTTTAAGAATGCGTTGTATTATTGACTTAAAACTTTTAATAGTACAAATACTTTATTTCACAATAATACAACGCAATAAGTCTTTTTACTTTTGGGGCAGTTTCACTCAAATCAATATCAATATGTTATATGAATGGACGAATAATAAGTTTATTTTAGGTTATTTATCGAGTCAAATTAAACTTAAAAATTAAAAAAATTCATTAATGTGAAATTAGTTATTGGCGGTTTAAGAATACGTTGTACTGTTGGCTTAAAAGTTTTAATAGTACAAATAATTTATTTCACAATAATACAACGCAAGAAGTCCTTTTACTTTTGGGACAGTTTTACTCAAATCAATATCAAAATATTATATAAATAGGTAAATAATAAATTTATCGAGTCAGATTAATGACATTGACAGACATACATTAATAAAGAACTTTTTTTTTTTTTTGTGGGAATACTCAATTTTTGTTCGACTTATAGATTGTTTGACACAACTTATTTCAAAACAAATTATTGATTATTTAACAGATTCTAATAAACATATTTTGATGTTTGGTACAACTTTTTTTAAAGCATATTATTTTTAGAATAATCTAAAAAAAATATTTGGCAAATAAATTTTAATCACTTATAATTATAAAATTTCCTAATTTGCCCTTATGCTTGTGTAATTGTTTTCCTAAAAAATCTTGTCAATCCTAAAAGAGAAAAATTGTCTAGAAAAAGAGCCTACTTTTTTAGATATCAAAAAACTTATAACCACCAAATCAATAACTTTGTGGTTCAGCAAAAGTGAAAGCATGGGAGAGCCTTGAACTGTGGTTCAGCAAACTATAGTTAGAAATTACTACTACAAGCTCTGCTTGTGCCTTCTCTCGACCACCTGCAAATTCCCAAGCCTATCAAATAACTTATATTACATAACTAAAACCTATTTTGAATTTACATTTTTTAAAAATTTAGTCATTCTCATTTAATCAACTACATATTTTATATTTTTACATTTAAAATTTAAACATGATAGCTAAATTAAAAAAATAATAACGTTTTAAATTAATTTTTATAATATAATAATTACACTCTATCTTTTTAGTTTTTATTCTTGATAGCATGTTTGTGTAGATATATGATATATTTCTTAGAATAAATTTGATTTTCAGAAGTTGAGACAATATGAAATTCAATTTAAATGGAATATGTGTATAATTAAATTTTTTTTTATAATTTATAACAAAATTTATTTTCCATTTAATATACTAGGGGTATAATAATAACAATATATTTTAATATATTTTTCTTATCAACTCACAAACATAAAATAATGAGATATATGCTATATTTTCTTCAATAAACTCACGGACAAAGTTGAAAAATACTCCATCTATCTACAAAAGAATTAGCACAAGTACCATTTTCATTGTCTAAAAAAAATGACTTAATCTACCACTTTTAATTTAAAATTATTTTCTTATTCTCACTTCATGTCACATTAAAACTTTTTTTTCTCTATTTATCATTATAAAATATATTTGCAAGGATAATTTTATCAAAAAAATATACTCTCTCTTAAAAAATTAATTTTTTAATTTACGTACTTTTAATATTTTATTTATTTATTTTTGAACGGATAAAGTATTTATTTTCTATTATTTTTTTAAAACCTTCTTAAATTTAAAATTTTTAGTATTCTTTAGCCGAAAAATTCAAGACCTGAGTGCAAGTGAGTGACAAGTTGCGAACTTACCTTGGCAACTACCCGGAGCGTCGTACTATGTTGACAGAAGTAACATCCATGTTCACGTCTCTGTTTTTTTATAATTAGGGAAAATAAAAATGAAAATTCGATACAATAGTAAATTATAGAGAGAGAGAGAGCCAAATCAATATTCCAATTTCTTCCACGCAATCAATCAGAAACCCTTTTCGCTTCTCTCTCCTCTTCAATCGTCGTATCAGTTTCAACCCTTTTGCCTGATAACTCGAATTTTATTGATTTATCAGACGAATTTGTTACCGGATTTCTCCAGCAAATTCTCGAATCGGAACTTATTCCCCAAGTTTTGATTTGGGTTCAAGGTAGAACTCCCAATCTTGTCCTCAATTCTTTTTATATATAATATTTTTTTTGGGTTTCCAAGATATTATTCTAGCTTTTAATTGGTTTTGGTGTGTTGTTAAAAGTAGCTAGTTTTTTATTCAGCTGATTGTGTGCTCACTACTACATGTACAGCTATCGGTTAACAGAAAGATGCAATCTTTACTTATAGTACATTAATTATGCAATCATTGTGTACCAATATGTGGGTTTGTTTGGGTGTCTGTTTGTGTAATTATTTCTTATCACATTTTTCGAAAATAATTCATTTTCGTTAAAAGACTGTTGGTTTGTGCTGAATTGTCATTCTGCTTGTTTTTGAACTTTTTACGTATGCTACTTCTTATGGAGTTCATTTGCCTTCTTGAAAACAGGTGCTTATTTATGTTTTTAGCTTCATACTTGTTCGAAGGTATTTAATTAAGTTAATCTTGTTTATCGGATGCTTTCAACTGTTTCCTTATAAAAAAAATAGAAAAAAAGAAAGAATAATATGTCTTTTGTACAATGCACATTGAATTCTTTTACATGGGATATAATAAATTATCTGTATTAAGAAATGTATTTTGAAATTTTAGTTTCTTTTTGAAGTAATCATAGTATGTTAATAGACACACCAAAAAGTCTTCTGACTTGGAGCAATTTATCCCAGAAACTGACAGTGGGGGTAGGGCATGAAGGTCGACTGCTGGAGTTTAAATTTTGCTGACAGCCTGACGGAGAATTGTAGCTTGAGTTTAAGTTTTGCTGAGAGCGCCTTGTAACTTCTACATTGGTGTAAATGGTTGTAGTGGCTCTGGAGCCTTATTTCAGTGCTTTATATATCAAAGTTTTTATTTATTTTGATATGAGAGTCCTTTAGCATGCTTGAGTCGAACACTTTTAGAGCATAAATCCACAGTTCCAATAGCTCTGTCGAGATAGAATCCGTAAACTTTAGTGTTTCTACTCTCTGTTTCACAAATGAGTCCATTTTCTAAGATTTACAAACTTTAAAGATGCATTTTTTTTATCCACGTTTCCCCCTATATATAGTGATTGTTTAGTTAGTGGTGGTGGCATGATTGTGTTAGTGTGATGTTAGTTTAAGGAAATTTTGTGAGTTTATACTACTATCCTTGACTAAGGAACTGTTTGTGTGGAACAAATTCGCAAAACAAATTGTGAAATGGGACTCAATTTTGTGGAAGAGAGAATAGTATTAAAAAACTTACTATGAACTGTTAGCTTGTATTCCTTGTACGTTCATCAGCCCATCGAGCTTACTCGATTTCTAAAGCTATACCTGGATGTGCACACATATATTTGTTTTTATATTCTTCACCTTAGTTTTTATGTATTAAAAATAAATTTTCTTCCTTTCATTTGTACATTTTCAATTCATTCTTTTAGAGGTGGTAAATGGAGGGGATAGATTGAATTATTTTTGAAGTGGTAACGGATGAAACAAAAGTTTTCTAAATTTCTCTATTTTTAAAGGCGACCAGGAAAATACTTCAATGCTTCAAATTTGAACTGTAACCCTTGGTGGGGCACAAAATTGTTCTGTGATACGTCCAACTTTAAATATTTTTTGTTCCAAACTCTTAACTTTTTCGGTAGTTCAACTGAAATAAATGCTATTAATAATTGCATTAGAATGAGCTGTAAGGCGAAATAGAGTTTGATGGGTAGCTAAAAGCATGTTCAGCTTTGTTCTAAAAATCGCTAGACGAACTCAGGTGACAGAGGGGGTGCCTAGCACTGAGATCACTTGGGCAGTTCCTAGGCATATGGTATACCTATTTATTTATATTTCAATTGTATAAAACATACAGTAAATGTTGCATGAAAGTTACAAAAATAAAAAAAGCTTAAAAAGTAAATCAAATTCATTTCAAGTATTAAACCTTCAAAATCTTCATTAAATTGATGCACTGGAGGACTAATTTCACCTAGGGCATTTAGGATCTTGGGGGACTGAATATGTCAATTACCTACTTTGTTCTCATTATTTGAAGTCATACAAGTTTGGTTTAGAATAGTTGGACGCCGTCATTTTGCACACGCATCAACAACAAGGAAGCTGCAGTTAAAATGGCACTGTTATGTTTGATTAGTAGAAACATTTAGTAGTATTTTATCTATAGCAATTCATCAAGTGAAAAGGAAATAAATGGGATTAAGGAAGCTGTTCTGTAGGCAGATATGTAAATAAATTGCCGACTTTCTCATTTCTTACATGATTTTGGTGTTGGATTTTTATGGAATGTTCTAGAATTGGGGAAACAATTTAACATATTAATGATGTTACGCTAGTCCATAATAATAATATGTTTTCTTCTTGTTTGCCTGTATGACACTTAATTAATTATATCCACTTTATTCTTATGCCTAATACTTCTGCTATGCATTGCAGGTTACAAAGTGAATTTTTTAGAAGTTTTCCTTTTTTCAGCTATGCTGTAATTACTTATGCACTTTGGGGAATGGACTGGCTGCATTTGTCTACTATTAGTGCACGTGAATGATGTTACGTGGACAAACCGGTGCTAATGATGCAGTTAATAATATTTTTAAATGGAGATGGCGTGGTAAATCATCTCTAACGACTGGATTGCTCGATGACGTTCCTCCCGAAATTGAATTATCCAATTATCAAAGTGCCCCAAGTCCTGGTAGTGAAAGCCCATCCGGGCTTCTTGATGGTGATAGTTTGAACGTGGAGCCCATTGCTGACTTGGACCTATTCTTCGAGAGGCTTTACAGCTACTATTGTGAGAAAGGTCTCTGGTGCATTATAATAAAGTGGATAGTAGAACTATTGAGCCTAGCTTTTACCATTTGTTTCTCTGGATTTTTCTTACTATATGTTGATTGGAATGGGCTTCGCAATGCAAAGTGTGGCATGGATGCCGTTGAACGTGGAATTAAACCATGTGACCTGGCAAAGGAAGCTCTTCATAAGCATCCCTTCACCCCTTTCACACTTTCTAAAGCTATTATTGTCGGATATTTGGGTATATTTTCCATATACTGGGGTTTCTGCTTTTTACGCTTTTTTGCACAATTAAAGGACACTCTAAAAACCCGGCAATTCTACTCCAACAGGTACTGATGTCTATGATATCTAATTTTTTTTTTGTTTAAAAAAAAATGTAAGTATAATAACATTTTATGGTTTTGTGCAGTCTCCATGTTACAGATAATGATATACAAACCATGCCCTGGGCATCGGTTATTGATAAGGTTGTTCAGTTACAGAACTCACACCAATTGTGTGTAGTCAAGGACCTGTCTGCTCATGATATTGTAATGCGACTAATGCGGAAGGAGAACTACTTAATTGCAATGCTCAACAAAGGGCTGCTTTCTTTCCCAATTTCTCAGTGGGTTCCGGGCGCTGGCCCAACTGCCAAATTTGGCCCAAATGGCACACGATACCGTCTCGTACTTACGAAGACCCTTGAATGGACCCTAAACTGGTGTATACTGCACAACATGTTTGACAGGTTTGTAGTCCTTTTTCCTCATATAAATGATTTATATTTTTATTGAGTTTGATTTTTTTTACTTCTGATATATATAATAATATCTGCAGAAACTTTTGCGTTCGGAGGGATTTTGTTTCGGATCCTAAAACATTAAAGAAAAGTCTTATTGTAGTTGGGGTTGGAATGCTTATCCTTTCCCCATTTCTTGTCATATTCATGCTTGTATATCTCTTCCTGAGGCATGCCGAACAATTCTATAACCATCCGAGCACGGCTTCATCTCGAAGATGGTCGAATCTTTCAAAATGGATCTTTAGAGAATTCAACGAGGTATAGTTCTTACCATTACTTATTCATAAACTGGTGCATGTGATGCTTTTTACCATACTGTTATATTTTATTTCAACCATTACATATCGTTATATATATTATTTCAGGTTGACCATTTATTCAGGCACAGGATCAACAGCAGTGTAGTCCATGCTTCTGAATATCTAAAGCAGTTCCCCTCTCCTATTTTATCTGTTATTGCTAAGTTCATCTCATTTGTTTCTGGTGGATTTGCTGCTATTCTAATAATCATTGCATTTCTTGAGGAGTCCCTCCTGGAAGGCCATGTAATGTATTTCTTTTAATATGTCATATCATGTTCAAATTTATATTTACTGGAAAATTTAATGAGAGCGTTTATTTTACCATTTCAGATTTTTGGTCGCAATTTGTTTTGGTATGCTGCTGTTTTCGGAACCATAACTGCTATTAGCCGGGCTGCAGTAACGGATGACCATCTAGTCCTTGACCCACAGGGGGCGATGTCACTAGTGGTCCAACGTACACACTATATGCCCAAGAGATGGCGTGGCAAAGAACATTCTGACTTTGTGCGGAAGGAGTTTGAAACTCTATTTCAGGTAATTTTGCTAAAGTGGTATTTCCTAATATAACCAAAATCTTGCTTCAGTTGTCAAAGTAAATGTCTTGAAAATCAAATTCCTTTTTGGTTCTCATTTTAATAGACATGTCAATAAAATTAGCAATGATCAGAAGAACTTTATAAAATCAAAGGTAGTGGTTGTGGGTTCCTCCGTCATGAATAAAATAAAATAGAATTAACTCATAAATTAATGAGATTAATATTAGTTCTGGGAGGGTTGGCCGTCATAGAGAGTCTTATCTATCAAGTACTTGATCGAACTGAGTGTTCTATGATGCAGTATACTGGAATGATGCTACTAGAAGAGATGGCCTCAATTTTTCTTACTCCTTATTTACTGATATTTGCTGTCCCAGAGGTAATTTATTCAGTATGTTGTTATTATTATTATCTCTGATGCTACTTTTTCAACTGAGAAGCTCTGTTATTATTGCAGCGAGTGGATGATATTTTGCAGTTTATTGCCGATTTTACAGTGGATGTTGAAGGTGTTGGTCATGTTTGCAGGTTAATCTTCTAAGTTTTTGGATAAGTTTCGTCATGCTTTCCTATTGAGCCATATATTGATTTATTACGTTGTTAATTTGGCAGCTTTAGTGTCTTTGATTTTCAAAACCATGGCAACCTCAAGTACGGTTCTCCATATAATTCACCTCGCACCCAGAGGAGTTCCCAGGGAAAGATGGAGAAGTCATTCTTGAGGTTAATTACTGCTCACCAGTGTAGCTAGCTTTGATTGATCATAAATACTAGTCTCCAAATCATACTTCCTCAGGCCCAGAAAGAGAGTCCCATTTGAAATATGCAAATTTAAGGATACATTTTCTTTCCATTTTTATCCTAAAAGAATGAATGTTTAGTTTAGCAGTGATACGTGATAATGTCATTACAATGGTGGACACGAGGACATTGTGTTGTTTTGTACTATCATCAAGATGAAAAGGGAATTTTTTTTTTGACTTCTAATTTGTGTTTGCAGCTTTCAAAGTAGCTATCCTTCATGGGAACCAAATAGCCAGGGAATGCAATTCCTCTCAACACTGAAAGCATTCAGGGCGCAAAAGTTGCAAGCGCACGAAAGAATACCTGCATATTTATCCCCTAGAATACATCAACGGGCCTCAAATTTGACGGGCCAAGGTGATCCAAACAACCTTTTCTCGAGAGAAACAAGTTCCAATACTCCAGAAAGGGGCTATCGATTAGGTTCTTTGTGGCAAATTAATTCTGACCAGAAGAATTACCCGTATATTCTTGACTGGTACTATACCTCTCAACCTCATCTTGCAACCGAGACTCAGAGAAACATTCCGCCAGGATCATTCAACGTTGCTGCAGAAAGTTCTAGAAACTTCTGGATGCCACCCAATATGGGACATAATGAAGCAACTGAGGAAGGTTCTAGAAACTTCTGGATGCCACCTGACATGGCACATAATGAAGCAACCTATGACGTAAACTGGGGTCAAATGTTTGATGATAGGTCAAAGAGTCATCTGGAAGCTTCTACTGCAGCTCCTCTCTTCTCAGGAAGTGTACTACGTCATGATGATGTGGACAATGCAGCACATCACCCTAGTAGCAGCCGTTGGTGGGCCCGTAGTAATGCACAAGGTGGCAACGCCCAGACTAGCTTTCTGGAGCCTCCAACTTTCAACCGGAACACGGATAATTATTATGATAACTTATCAGATAAAAGCATAATAGAGGAGAAACAAGAACACTTGGGCTGGAGGCGATCTAACAGGATGTCCCGGACATTTTATATGGACGATTTGGAGGGGGGACAATTTAATCTTCCTTTCGATGATATTTATAGTAGACATTCTAAGAGTCCGGAACCAGATCCTACTTGAAATGTGTAATATGGGTTTCCAGGTATGGATTTCGATCTGTTCTTTGGAGGAAGCTCTAAATTCTTTGTTGTATATAATTCAGGTTGAGGTCAGATTCTGAACAGGCCGAGGTCAGACTTCATATGGAACGGGTGACCAGGGATAGAAATGTCATCCTATTCCCTTTATAAGATGTAAAACACAAACTAGTCTATTAAGTAGTTGCACCAAGAAAAAGTAGTAGTAGTAGTAGTAGTTATTACTTATTAGTCAATGATAAAAATAAGTCTTATTTATTCTGTTAATTACTGTTCTATCCTTGCGTATTAGGGGATCTGTGCTTCATTATTGAAATATTAAATATTTAATTATGTACATCAACCAACAGGGGGGAGAAACGTTGTAGGGCATTCGAAACTAATATATATTGCCTTTGCTGGAGGAAATTGAAGTGTGAAAATGTAGAACACTGTTTCCACTCTCCCATTTAGTCAATTTCTTGTTTAAAAATCGTTTATATTCTGCATCTTTAATTCCATGCACATGTTAAAGGTGTTTTTAAACTGCTACACGTCTAGACGGTCAAACTTCATGATGTTATTTAAATAATTCCGCGAAACTCCAACTAAGCTGTTGATTGTTAAATTTCTTAACGAACTCTCATTTGAAGTTTGATTTTAGTTCGAGTTTGATTAAAATATCGTTTAATTTCGTTTAAAGTTTGTCTCATTTTATGTTAAATTATTCATTAAAACTTGATAAAAATTTCTCTTAAATGAATTGAGTTTGAGTTAATAAATTTTTATCTTAAAGTAATGAGTTAAGTTTGACAAATTTGGTTTAGCTCGTTTAACACACTTATTTATATACTGTATACAGTTATATGTGTATCATTCTTTCTCATTCTTATCTACTATGCTAAAAGTAGAATTTCTAAGAAACACACTCATTCTCGTTCATGAAGAGTAAGAACTAAGAAACATAAGAAAAGGTCTTCTGAAGCATTAGTGCTTTTAACAATGATTTTTGCAGCCATGCCAACATTATAGCACTACCGCATTTGAGTAATTCTCCCACCGTGAGCAAAAGAAAACTCTTTACATACTAGATTGTTTCTGAACAATGATGCATTTCCATCTGAAGTGTACCTATCTCAAGCTTCAAGCCAAAAAGAGGAAAAAAAAAAAAATAAAAAAAAAAAATTGACCAACAGAAAGACCACCCTTAATGAAAAAAATAAAATAAATGTAAAATTGGTCCAAAATGAAAACAACAAAATATCAACTGCTAGAACTCAACTGGAAGCACTGAACTCCTTGATCCTCGGCCATGGCCGAACGAAAAGAACGGTCTCCTTACCCTGCTGCTACATGCCTCGTCTCTAACCTCACTGTGATGCCTATTTTGCTGTATAATCTCTTGTACCGATAAATAAATATGCCGATCAGCTGCAGAATCCATTGAAAAAGATCTCCGAATCGGCTGAATAGAAAACTGATCATCTTTTTCTCTTACATTTATACACTCATCTCCCATAATTGACGCATGTTTCAACTTTCTTGACTTCAACTTCACAATTGGTGAATGACTTCTTGTTTGCAACAAACGCTCCCTTGAATCATTTCTTGCTAATATTTCTTCGCTCAATTCAATTACCACAAAATCTTGATCGTCGCTACCCATAAATCCTCCTCCTCTATTGATGAATGCCTGAGGATCTTGAGGTGAAGAGTTCGGTGCAACAATCCGATCAATTGGATAACGGGTCGTGCCGGAAATGCTTAATCTGCAAATGGGGCAGTTATCGTTGCTTTGAAGCCATATATCAATGCAATCCAAGTGGAAGCCATGTTTGCAACTTGGAAGGACTCTTAATATGTCATTTTCTTGAAACTCATTTAAACAAACCACACATTTATCCAAACTTTTCGCATCTCCTTCACTCTTAACATATTGGAAACTTGGTATTTCGCGGATCAACAATTCGTCAAGCCCTCGGCTCTGCCATGAGGGAGAGTAGGCCGTTAATGGATCTTCTCTTTGGCGTGATCGCATGATGGAAAAGTGTCTAAGAAGGTCGATTTGTTGCCAATTTAAGCAGCATTTGGTTACGAAAACATAGTAGCCTATAAGTAAGAAAGCTGTGGCCATGATGCCTAATACTGCAAGTGCTAGAATTGGAAACCCATTGCCTGAATTTGGCAGGGGAGATAGGTAAGGTGGAGTTTGCTGGTTCTTGATTGGTGGAAGATCTTGGGACATGAGACTGTACTGGTTCTTGATTAGAGGAAGTGCATGGGATTCATGATTATGAATATATTTGTGTACAGATTTCATGAGAAAGATGAGACGAGATGATCAAGTTTGACTGATACTTTTAGCAAGATCTTGAATAGGAAAGTGCAAGTTTATAGAATGTAAGGAAAACTAGAAGAGAATAGTTAATTTGGAAGGGTAATGAATGCGTTCGAAGTCCATGGACAACACCACAATGATAAAAATGATTTAAAATGGGGCACATTAAATGAAAGGGGAAAGGTTTGAGGAACACATGGCCTTGACTGAAACATAGAGATGGGAGTTTGAGAGATAAATGGTTCGTTGACTCTTCAATGACATTGCTGTTAGAGAAATCAAGTAAAGATGTTTAAATTCACTGCAGGGTTGATTTGGTCTATCAAAAACTTAATTAAATAAAGGATATATACAGCTCCCCTGGTAAGAGGTGGGGTATTATAGCCTTTATACCATTTGAGTATTACTTACACCTGTGAAATCCATGGTGTATATCCTCTTCAAACCAATATTCTTGATAATATCAGCACTTTATGGTGATAGTTGTACGATCAAATATACAAATCGACTAAATTATTATTTAGTATATCCATTTGCCAATGGTGAATGAGTTAAACTTATTTTCCACATATTAAGGGTGGTTTAGTCACTTACAAATACGTAGATGTGTAGATGATTGTTGTAAAGCGTGCATATCAGCACATTAAAAGTTGGCAATAGAACTTCCTGGAACTGGAAAGTGAATAAGCAAAAGTTGGCAGATGAGTTATTTTGTGGAGAAAGGCGAGAGCTGACCTGGTGACCCATATGACTCCAGCGTGGGTGACCTAATTAGTAACTCCGTCTTTTGGCCTAATATTGTAACTTATTGCTACTTCTTCTTGTTGGTTGGAAGCTTGAAAATAGAGTAGCATATAATAGTATTTATATTCCAAGAAAGAACATCACTTTCTAATATGGGGGTATTACAACAATTAGTGATTTTACTCTCCGGTCAAAAAGTCAAATTTCCGGGCTCATTTATAAATTGATTTTAATATCATAGCCAAGGCCAAGCAAGAGGCTAATTAAACTAGTATAATCTGGATTAATTACTCTTCCAGAACTGTTCTTTCCTGATTTTGGCACACTAATTGGTAAGCAATACCCAATCATGGATAAGCTTGCTTCAAGCTGGTTTAATATCCAACCCTTGCCGGAAGATTACTCCCAGTTGACCAGAGACCTGGTGCAGAATTCAGTACTCCTGTATCTGCAGCCATTATGGTTATCGATGTTGGAAAGTCAAACCATGATTGTAAAAATTCAATTCAACAAATTTTGAATGCTAACCAGGAGTCATGGATTTTTCCAGGTTTGTGCCTTGTCCTTAAAAAAAAAAAAAAAAGAAGCAATTTCTCATCTTCTTTATTTTTATAGCTGGTATAATTATTTTATTAAACCACACATATGGATCAGGTGATCAACCATGAAATTTCTGAAAATTTAATGGATGAGACAATGGGAGTATTCAAGGAGTTCTTCACCATGCCAGATGAAGATAAGGCAAGTGTCTACTCAGAAGATCCTAATAAAAGCTGCAGACTATAAACCAGTAGCTACAACTATGCCACTGAAAAAGTTCACTATTGGAGAGATAATTAATTTGAAACACTCTTGTCATTCCTTAGACGAATGCGTCCACTTGTGGCCAGAAAAACCAACTGGATATCGGTATGTACCAATTCATAGTAGGAATAGATATTTACACTTCAAAAATCTACGGTTGCACTCTCAATTCCCTTCATATTACTTGATCTCCTACTTGTGAATTAATTTTTTTTTTTTTGAATTAAGTCATTAATTCTTTCACCCTCTTTTGAAGAGATGTTGTTGGGAAATATTCAGTTGAAGCGAGGAAGTTGTCGATACGAGTTATTGAGCTGATTTGTGAAGGACTAGGACTTCAACAGTCTTTTTTTGAAGATGAACAGATCGGTGTACAATCACTATCGACCGTATCCAAATCCAAGTTTAACCTTGGGATTACCTAAACACTGTGATCCTAATCTTATTACAATTCTTCTCCAAGGGGGCGGTTTATGGGCTTCAGGTCTTCAAGGATGGAAAGAGGATCGGGGTTTAGCCCATTCTGAGCGTGTTTGTGGTCAAAATTGGGTACCAACTACGGGTACTTACATATCTATGAGGACCAACGTACAGTCAACGTTAACTATAATCCTATATTAAGTCAACTTATCTTTAACTTATCTTCATTTGTCAATTCAGATTGTAAATGGATACAAATTTTAAATCTGAAATTTGTCCGTTTGCATGGTTTGCCGAACAGTAGACTAAACCACTACATTCTATCGTCTACTGTACTTTTTGGCGGGCGTCTACTACACTTCTGGGCAGAAAATTTTAAATTTTAAATCTGTGTCTGTTCACGAATGAGTAAATGGAAGCCGGGTAGTGGATTAAAACGCTACATTCCATCATCCATTAGACTTTGTGGCAGATGTCTACCACACTTTTGAACAGATGATTTTAAAATTTTAAATTTGTGTCTATTCATGAATAAGTAAATAGAAAAGATGCGTTTATTGAAAATAGGCATATAGAAGCCCTGACTAAGGATAATTTTACCATATATTATCAGCAGTATTCCAAGCATCAATAGAGGTTTTATATTCTTTCTTTTGATCATCGGTAGCATTTTGGGCAGGCTCAATAAGTTTTGGTTTGGTCACCACAAAGTCTACTTTTGCTATATTCAAAATTAAAAGTAACTTTGTTTGCCATCGTTTAAAGTTTGTGCCATCAAGAGGGTCTACTGTTTTGGTCAAATCAGGAATGACCTTAGTTGCGTGAGGTAATTAAAGTAGAATCCATAATATTCTCTTAAGTTTTTTGGGGACATTTCAATTAAATATAGCAAATAAACAAATAATGCAATTATGACAAATAGATTCTACTTTAGCAAGTAAGAAGACTTATCGGGTTTATAGCGATCGGGTAGTAATTTGTAATAATTAAAATGAGTTGAGGCGTGTACGAAACACTGTCCTTAAGAAAATATAATATATCAGTGCTTAAGGTTGAAGACGAAACTCCCCTTCAAGATTCAACAACGATTTTTTCTCAACTAATAAGCACTGAAAGTAGTGAGAGATTCATAAACAATTTTGAATTATTCTTGCACAAACTTATTACAGATTAAATTTACATGCATGAATAATTTACACACGAAATTGATAATTTTCAAAATAGTAGGGCAAATACGGATTTGAGATTGTTGCAGTAGAATACTATGCTCTTCACATGTAATAGTTCATCTATATATGGTAACTTTATGATGCTCTTCACATGTAATAGTTCATCTATATATAGTAACTTTATGATGCTCCGTCTTTCACATGCAAATGACTTATATATATAGTAAGTGAAGCATCGGTTTGATACGGCAGAACACCAGCACCCGCATTAGTAAAAATTAATAATCACAATTGAAACCCTTTCACTAAATTAACTGTAACTTTTCAAAGTTACAACTCTTTAGTTTGAAATATGTTATTTAAACAATAATAAATTAATTAAAATTTAAAGTATAATTTTTTTCTTTAAAATTTTGTAATTATTTAATAAATAAATAACTAAATTTAAAGTATAGTTTTGTCTTTAAAATATAATAATTTATTTGAATAAAATAAATTCCAACAAGGGGATCCCAGAAATGCTATAATGACAATATTCCAATAGAAAAACAACAGACTGATACCGAAATTCTAAGAACGAACACATGACACAAAAAGGGAATACAAGATCGAACAGAAGGTTACATGTAAGGATTGTTAAAATATTGTTTAAGGCAAATAACTGTTCCTTTTTACGTATAATTTGTTGTTCATTATGTGTACTCAATATTTTTATGCAAGTGTCTATTCCTTTTACGTTTATTATACGTACTCATTATTTTCAAGTGCTAGTCACTGTTTCCTTTACGTATAAATTGTGGTTCATTATATATACCCATTTCTATTGGATTACAAGCATTATTTTAATCATATGCTTACATAATGTGATATTAAATATTTGTTTTGAAGATCTGCATCCCATATAGTGATAATTATGATGATCATTGAGTATTGAATTTGTAAGGGGCTGAAAATTCAGCAATTATATTAAAAAAGCAAGGGTTGGAGAACTCCAACAATTATATGGTAAAAAGGTTGTATTTGGTATCGTGCACGTATACTGGCAAGGGAGTTCAGCCTTGACTTGGTAGTGGGCTATATACAATAAAGTTTAGTTCATACTCAACTTGATTTACATGATATCTTCTTTATGCTTGTGAAGACGAATATGATGCAGAGGTTAAAGTATTTTACAAACTTATTGTTTAAAGCGCCTATTTCTTTTGATTAGAAGGTTTATTTTTGTTAACGTTAAATAGTTATTTGCTGAGCTTCCTTTCGCTCACCCTTATTTTCTTCCACCCATTCTAGCAATAAAAGAATGTGAAAAAGGCAAGGAGATAAGAACGTGAAGGCAAGTGAACTGGAGATTTTGTCCTAACTGGAGGATGGGTAAGTGTGCACTGTTGTATTATAATATGCAAACCCTATTTGTAAATGTTTCTATTGCCATGTAATAAATGTTGTATATGAGATCCTGAGAAGTAGACAAGCAAAGAAAAATATTGGTGTATTGACTAATAATGATAAATATTATATTTTTGACAACCAATTTTCTACAAAATGTGAATAGTGGAAACTGGGGGCGTCACATCATCTACTAGAGCTTCCTTGATTATTCTGAATCTAAAACTTGCACTTTGCGAACCTTTGTTACGTCAAGGCGAACTAGCATTTGCCTTTACTAGCATGGAACTCTCCCAAGCGGAGGCAGTGTTTAAATATATATACCATGGTTCTAATTTTCTGGCTGGCGCTCCACGGTTTCAACTTGCATGTCAGGGAACATATAAATGGTTGGCTAAACACTACACGGAGGGGGTACTAGATCCCGTGCATGTTCTACTCTATATAGGCTGCCATGATCGAGGATATGGATTGGGTATGGACCAAAGAGACGCATATAATGATGAAAAAAAGAGAGAGAAAGCATACAAGAATGATAATGCATACACAAGGATGAAAAATGCTACTGCATAAATTATTCAATAAATAGCAAGCTTTTATAGGTTGTACAACAACAAAAACTTACTAAAAATAGGAACCAACTTACTCTAAGCGTGTGCTATATGCTGCACCAACTTCCTAAAAACCAGGACAATTACTAACTTACTCACCAACTTCCTAAAGACTAGGACAATTACTAGCTTATTAAAAACAAACAGGAACAAACTTGACTTATTCAACATTCCCTCCCTTAAACTGATATTGCAAAAAATCATTTTAAAGGATTAAAGATCACAATCTGAAGTATCAATCGAACATACACCAAGGAGCTTTCTCAGCTTCTGAAACATGGGCAATTTGAGAGGCTTGGTGAATATATCAATTACTTGATCTTCCCTTTTGCAAAAAACTAGCTCAATCACATCATCCTTTGTAAGATCCCTCAAGAAATGATACTTTACATCTATGTGATAACTCCTCCCATATAAAACTGGATTTTTTGAAAGTTTGATAGTTGAGCTGTTGTCATAGTAAATTGTAGTTGCTTCTTGCTGTTTGAACTGAAGTTCTCCAAGAATTTTCCGTAACCATATAGCTTGACAAGCACAAGAAGTGGCAGCAACAAACTCTGTTTCAGTTGTTGATAAAGTGACAATGTTTGCTTCTTTGAAGACCATGAAATTTCCACTAAACCAAGCATGAAGACATACCCAGAAGTACTCCGTCTATCATCAATATCTCTAGCATAATCGCTATCTATGAATCCAAACAAAAATAGCCCAAAATTTTTAGTTCCTTGCAAATAATGAAAAATCCTCTTTGCAACTTGCAGATGCATTTCTGTTGACTGTTCCATGTACCTGCTTATAAGGCTCACATCATGCATAATATCAGGCCTTGTTGTTTTCAAATACATTAAGCTGCCCACAATTTGTTTGTAGAGAGTGCTATCCACATTTCTTCCATCCGGATCATTTGCAAGCTTTAATCCAAGCTCAGTTGGAGTAGTCACGAGGTTACAATTCTTCATTTGAAATCTATTTAAAATATCTTGAATATATTTTCTTTGAGAAATAAAAATTCTAGTAGTTGACTGAACCACTTCAATGCCAAGGAAATAATGCATTAAACCAAGATCGGTCATTTCAAATTCATCCATTATAGACTTCTTAAAATTTTCAAACGAGACACTATCATTTCCTGTAAAAACAATGTCATCCACATAAAGGCACACACTGAGCAATTTTCCTTCATCACAATTTTTCATAAAATGCGTATGCTCATATGGACATTTTGTAAACCCTTCATTCAAAAAATAATCATCAATGCGACTATACCAAGCTCGAGGAGCTTGTTTTAGCCCATATAATGTCTTTTTCAATTTATATACTTTATATTCACTTCCAACTTTCACATATCCTGTAGGTTGATCAATAAATACCTTTTCTTGGAGATCACCATGCATGCAAGAATGCTGACTTCACATCCAATTGAAAAATAGGCCAAGAATTATGGGATGCTAGTGCTATTACCATTTTGATTGTGTCCAGTCTTGCCACAGGCGCAAATACTTCTTTGTAATCCACTCCAAATTCTTGTTTGTAACCTTTTGCCACCAAGCTTTATACTTGTTGACTTCACCATTCTCGTTCAACTTAGTCTTGTACACCTACTTGACACTGATGGTTTTGTGTCCTTTTGGGAGATCCGTCAGTTCCCAGGTGTTATTCTTCTCAATGGCTACGATTTCTTCATCCATTGCAGTTATCCAATTTTTCTTTTGTATTGCTTCTTCAAAGGTTATTGGATCACAATCTGAAAATAAAACAAAGTGAG
The DNA here is from genome assembly GCA_032359685.1 of Pittosporum tobira. Lineage (NCBI taxonomy): Eukaryota > Viridiplantae > Streptophyta > Magnoliopsida > Apiales > Pittosporaceae > Pittosporum > Pittosporum tobira. The sequence continues at coordinate 18,093 of JAUMHB010021282.1, forward strand.
TTAGTGGGTCTTCAGATTGATCGACATCTGATACTTCATAATCACTCATCCATTTAGGCCTTCATCGAACACGTTTTAGCCGATCATCATGTGCTGTAATTGCTACTAAACTTTCAGCACTTTCTATGGTGTTTCGGATGGGCTGCTGCACTAACTCATCGTCTCCATCAAAACTAGTAGGAATTTGTTCACCAACGCCTTGTTCATCCCATGGCCAGGTTCGTTCTTCATCAAAAACCACATCACGGCTGGTGATGATTTTCTTGGTCATAGGATCATAAAGCTTATAAGCCTTTGATTGATCACCAATGCCGAGAAAAACACATTTTTTCCCCTTGTCATCCAGCTTCTTCCTCCTTTGATCTGGAATATGAGCATAGGTAACACATCCAAAAATTCTGAAGTGATCTACTGTAGGTTATCGGCCGCTTCAAGCTTCTTCAGACGTCATGTTTTGAACAGCTAGTGTGGGACTTCTATTCAAAATGTGAATGCTCTAATGAGTGCTTCAGGCTAGAAATTCTTTGGTATTCCACTTGTTGTCAAGAGACTTCTCACCATATTCATAATCATACGATTCTTCCTTTCACAAACGCCATTTTTTTGTGGGGAGTAGGCAGCTGTGAGTTGTCTCTTGATACCATACTTTGCACAAAAATATTCAAACTTAAATGAGTTGTACTCTCCACCTCGATCCGTGCGAAAGACCTTTATTTGATTTCCATATTCTTTTTCAACAAGTGCTTTGAAGCTCTTGAAAGTTGCAAATGCTTCAGATTTTTCCTGCAAAAAATAGACCAAAATCTTTTGACTGTAATCATCAATAAAGGTAATTATATATCATTTACCGCCATTAGAAGTTAGGGTGATTGGTCCGCAAATGTCTGAATGGATGACTTCCAGCTATTTCTTTGCTCTCTAAGATTTTCCTTGTGGAAATTGGTTCCGGTGTTGCTTGCTAACAACACATTCTTCACAAACTTCAGAAGGAGTAGTGAATGATGGGAGACCTTCCACCATATTCTTTTGATATAATATTTGCATGCCACCAAAGCTTAGATGCCCATAGCGAAGGTGCCATAGCCAAGTCTCCTCCTTTAATCTCGTTGAGAGACATGAATTTGTAGAATTGTGAAGATACAATGGAAACATCTTATTTTCGGTCATCTTGACTTGGGCAATCAAACCCAATTTCTCATCTTGGATTTTTCATATCCCTCATTTGATAGTGATCTCATAGTCTTTCTCTTGCAATTGGCCTGCACTTAGAAGATTAGTTTTTAATTCAGGAACATAAAGCACATCTTTGATGGTTTGCACCAAAATTCCTTGTGAATGGATTTCCGCCATCCCTTTTCCCATAACCAACACAGTAGAATTGTCTCCAAATTTCACATTATTACGAACTGATTCATCTAGAGATGAGAATACCTTCTTATCTCCACATATGTGGTTACTACATCCAGTATCTAAATACCACATGTTGGGTTGAGTTTCTTCTTTCTCATGACACACCATCAAAAGAGACACCTCTTCTTCTTTTTCTCCAAAGTTAGACCTCTCCATGTTTTTTTTATCCAAATTCGTGCGACATTCAGATTTGTAATGTCCATACCTGTGGCATTGAAAGCATTCTACTTTAGATTTATCTATTGGCTTAGGCTTGAAACCAGTTGGATACTGTCCTAGACCTCTACTTCGTGCATCATCAGAAGAAGAGTCTTCAATTCTTGGATTGATGGTGTTGCTACGTTGGTGGAATCTTCTTCCTATTCCTCTCCCTTGGTTGGTGAAAAGTACAAGTGTACACTAGTCAAGTTATAGTATAAAAAATTATCAATCCCACAAGGAATTGTAATTTACTAATTATGTACCACTTAGATAATTCTTTACTAATCTAACCAATTAATAAAGATTTGATTTTTATTACTAAACTAATTACTAAATAATTCTAAATTAGGGTTTTAAATAAAATAAGAAAGAATGCTAAGATTTTGATTTCACCTACCCATTCATAATCAAATCAATCGATTTAACATGCAAATTATAGAATTTATCTATTGTGACAACAGAATTTCCCAATTTTATATAGATACCCTATCTCTAGGTGTAACATCTCTAATTCAACTTACCAGTCCCACAGTCTCCATGCGAGATTTAAATAATTTAAAAAACATAAAGTTCTTTGAAAATTTCGGATTCATTAACCTAAGTATAATTACTACCGAAACCGCACAAGTCACCTTGAACTATCTTTAGCAAAGTTTAACATATGGTTATGTCTCAATTTGCACTAACTAATCTTCACCTATCGGTCCTTTAATTATATGATAAGAGATCATCTAAACAGTAGCTAATTATTTAGAAGCATTAAACTCATAAGACATACCTCACAACAAATAGATCTATAAAAAAATATGATAAAAATAATAACTTTAATTACTCATGAGTAAGATCTATCTAGTCTTAGCATAAAGAAAATTAGAACTTGACTATTCTACAAAATACAATGGAAAAGATAGAAAAACCCATAAGAAGTTGGCAGGATGTCTTCATTAATAGCCTTCTGGTCTCCGCCTCCTTGAGCTCTAGATCTTCTCTGGATCGTATATTGTATGAAAAATATTTCTCGGATTTCATATCTGAGCTAGGAGGGGGGTTTTATAGCTTCTAATCATGGGACTTATCATAAGTTGACTCAAATTAGGTTTTCCGTCTTTTGGTCCATGTCAAACTCTTTGGAAAAGCCCAAAATCGCATAGGTCAAAGCTTTTTGGAAAAGTCAATATAATTCGCAAAAAACTGCACAGGCTGCCTTACGGGTTGTCTTACGGCCGTAAGCTTCCTTACGGGCTGGCTTACGGCCGTAAGCCAGGCCGTAAGGTCCTCAGGACTTTGGTTTTTGCTCCTGCTTCGATTCCAGACAATCCTCGTTCGTCTGGGATTAGGTCAAACGTGATTTTTCTCTGAAATAGCCTTTTCAAGCCCAATTCTCTATATTATAAGCTCAATAACAATAAAATGTATCTAATCTCTTGGATTGATGATTTGTTAGCACAAACAAGGATATATAAGTCCAATCCATACATTTTTGTAATAAATTAAGAGAATAATCATAAGAAAATATGTATATAAAAAGCACTGATCAAATTACCCCAAGTTTAAATTGTTGCTTGTCCCCAAGCAAACTAATCATGAAAATTTATCTTAAGGAAATTTGGCCTCTTTATTTTTTTACATTGAAATCCGCCAAAATTTTATGAGTTGACAAAGTTGGTGATGAAAATTATCTAAGACTAGAGATCTACAATTTAAAAAATCAATACTCCATCATACATAAGCAAAATTTCGCATAACTTGAGTACACGTATCCACAATATGTCTAAGTTTTCATAGTTTTCCCTGCTTCCTATGATTTAATTGAAAACGTGTCCATGTGCTCATGTGCAACGTATATTAACTCAAAGATATTTAAAATACCAAGTTAGACTTTTACCTTTAAGCGTTGCGCTTTAGACCTCCGACCAAATGAACGGTTTCTCTTACCCACCGGCATGGATCGTCCCTTTGACTACTAAGATCTCAAAGGAGCACTTGATTTTTCCTCGTATTTTTTCATAGGCTTTTGCCTATAGAGTTGATGGGCATTTTGCTCCAGTTTCTTTTCAACTCTTTATTTTATTTTTTTTGGATGTTTTTCCTTTTTTTAATTTTTATTTTTTTCGAGATCAAGTGTTTCTCCAGTAATCAAAAGTATTCGAAAGTCACCAAGGAAATCCAAGCACTCTATCGTATTTTTAATAGTTTTTCTTGAAGCATTTCAATATTTAAGAGTTAAAAAGAAGTGATATGAAAACAACATTCTAAACCATGGATATAAAGGACCTAAGCATGCGAAATTTGACTCATATAATCCTAAGCATCAATCATCAAAAGTAGAATACTAGTTTTAAATAATTTTAAAAATAAACTAAGTCTAATCATTTTTCATTCGGCTAAAAGCATGAAATTTTTTTAAAGACAACTTATGGGCTTTTTGAATATTTTTTGAAAATTTTGAAAATTTTGATTTTTTAAAGATAAAATAAACAATTAATAAAAGAAATAAAAAACCTAATAAAACCTAAAAATCAAAGAAATTCTAGCAACATAAGAAAAGTAAATAAGAAACAACAACAAACATATTATCTCCCCCCCCAAGCTTAAATTATACATTGTCCCCACTGTATAGCAAATATAGCACATAATGGGAGAAAGGGAACAAACACACCTAGTTAAGAAGATGGAGGTGTCCAAGACTTCAGTGACTCCCACAAAAGCTTATTTGACTCCAGATATTTTTCAACAGTTGTGTCCTTCAGGCGTAGTCCTTCTTTAATTTGCTACACCATAGCATTAAATAGTGGATCCATTGTATTATTTAATTTAAACCTATACTCTACTTCTTTGTCTATGGTGTTAATCATCCACACATCCTTATGCTCGCTTGGGTACTTTATCGTCTTCAGGATATTGAACGTGACTTTGTCTTCACATAGTCGTAGCACCAATTTGCCTTCTCGTACATCAATTAGAGCCCCTCCTGTTGTCAGGAAAGATCTTTGCAAGATATTTGGCATCTCAACTTCTTTTTCCATTTTAAGTATTACAAAGTCGGTAGGAAAAACAAACTTATCCCGCTTTACCAACACGTTCTGGCCGGACCAATGGTGTAGGTCTCAAAAAAGTTTATTCATTCTTTTTGTCTGTAGTATTTTATTACAAGTCTAGCCTTGACCTTGTTTATGATTCCACTAGGTCTTAGTTTTCGTTTGAATATCTAGTTAGGTTTAGACCTATTAGGAAGATCTATAACTTTTTATATTTTATTCTCGATTAGAATGTCAATTTCATCATTAATTACTCTTTCCAAAAGGCAGAATCAGGGAACTAACCTCATCATTATAAGTTAAAGGATTTCATATGCAAAAGGTATATCTAGTAGTTATTTTTTACTAGATGCTTCAATTTCAAACTTTTGAAACTTTGGGTCAAATATTTTCTCAATTCTAAGGTCAGTTGAACCATCATTAGAAATTTGAGAGTAACTTAGATTTTTATCTCTAGCTCTCTTAAAACTCCTAGATTTAGATTATGTTGTAGCGTTATTAGATACAATTTCACAAAGTCTAGGTATATTAGAAAAATAATTTTAAAAAAATCTAGCATCCCTAGATTAAATGATACTATTTTGGAAAATAACACCATTAAATTCCATTACCAAAAATCTATAGACTTTACTAATTATGGAGTAACCAATAAAAATATATTCAATAGTTATATTACCTAATTTGGGCTCAAAAAATCTAATAAGTGCACAACAACCCTAACCTTAAGCTTCTTCTTTTTCCAAAGTTCGTATGGTGTGACTTTGAAATATTTCGGTGGTACTTTATTAAGCACGTGACATGCAGTAAACAGGACTTCACTCTACAAATTAGAATTTAAACCAAAATTACTAAGTATAACATTTTCCGTTTCAATTAAGGTTATATTTTTTGTTTTTGCAGTGTCATTTTAATGTGGGGCATAAGGTGTAAAACAACTACGTATCATGCCTATAGATTCATAAAAATTATCAATATCTACATATTCACTACTGGTCTCTATCAAACTTAAGAGTCTTGATTTTGGTGTCACGTTGATTTTGTACTTTATCTTTGTAGATTTTAAATTTATTTATAAATTCACCTTTGTGATTAAGCAAGTACACATAATAATATTTAGAATAATCATCTACGAATGTGATAAAATATCTTACCTTCTCTAGTGAGAACCTCATTCAAACCACATAAATGACTATGAACTAATTCTAACAAAGAAAAATTCCTAACAGATTTAGAAAAAAAAGTTTTTGAGTGATTTTAGTTTGAACACATTTTGCATTTATCAACATTCATATATATGCATGCAGGAATAAAAACTAAACTAATCATATTATTCATGTGTCAAAAATGAACATATCCTAATTTATCATGCCATAAAGGAAATGAGTGAAGCATATAAATAGAATTATTATTTTTATTGGTACTCAATTTGGACATTCCACTACATATATATCCTTTGCCTACAAGAACACCATCCTTGGTGATTATAACACTCTCAGATTCTATCACACCTTTGGAACCATACTTGCTAAGCAAACTACTACATATAAGGTTATTTTGAATTTTCGGAACATAAAGCACTTTAGTAAGAGTCAAATGCTTTTCCGAAGTAAACGTCAACCGTTCCATTTCCCATAACCTTAATAGTTGATTAATTTTCCATGAAAAGCTCTTGACCATCAGATTCATCTTTGAATATTGTAAATAATGATCGGGTGTTGTACACGTGCATGGCAAGTAACACCACTGTCCAACCACCAATCAGTATCGACGTTGATTTCCAAGATCATTGTTTTGAATCTGACTTCTGTCACATTTGCTTTAGATTTTTTTCTCCTTTTTAAAGAGATTATAATCTTTCTTAAAGAAATCAAGTTTATTACAATAGAAGCAATTACATTTTGGTTTCTTGCCTTTATTTTTGAAATTAGTAGATTGATTTGCCTTGAGTTCATTTTTGTTTTTCTTCACATTTTCCACCATGTGTGCCTTGGAAGTAATTTCTTTTGGCTCGTCCCTCTACTCTCGAACACGTAATTGTTCTTTGACTCAAAGATGGAGACAAAGAGACTCAAAAGTAAACTCCTTAGATTCATGTTTAAGTTTTTTCATATAATCTCTCCAAGTTAGACAACTTCTGAATATTTGAATGGATATAAAATCTAATGGGCAAATGAATATCAATTTGATATATTTGAGTAGCTATATTATGAAAGTTATGAATTTGGTCAAGAATAGGCGCACTGTCGATTATTTTAAAGTCTAAATACTTGTTTACTAAGAAGTTTTTCTCGCCATAATCTTCAGTTTTATATTTGACCTCAAGTTCATACCATAGTTGCTTTTCAGTCTCAACAAGGTGATATACATCAAAGAGATTATATGTCAATGAATTAAGAATATGTCATTTGCATAATAATCGTTATTTTTCTATTTTTGACGTCGCATTGAAACTTTACGTGCTTCACTCTCTTCATCTTTCGATGGAGGTGGCTTTGGAGTTGTGAGAACATATACCACCTTCAAAGTATACATAGTAAGATGAAAATATATCTACATTTTTCATTGCTTAAAGTTTGCTCTATTGAATGCTTCCAACTTGACCAACTTGTTGGTCATATTGGTTGTTGTAGAACTTAATGCCATTGTTAAAAGAAGGATATTATTTCAAAATTGTTGGTGTATATTTTGAATAACAAAGATACAATATAGAATAACATACAAGTAAGCTAAGGCATGTAATTGCTATCTTCAAAGCAATATTTGCTCCCACCATATTGCAATATGATACTGATAAGAGCTATTTTGTACTTCATATTTTAATATGTTTTGCTATTGATTTATCATTATTTACTTGAAAAGCCCAATTAAACATGCAATAATTGTTATATTTTTAGTTTGGATTACTACTATTTGTTTGGGCCTTGTTTTATAGGTTTTTGGGCCTATTTTCGTGCAAATCTGGGCTTAGAATGGACAAGGAACGAATCTAGGCTAAAGATGGCAAAACTGTAAATAAAAGGGCAAGATGACAAATTTCCAGCAGCTCTCATGGCCATGGCCATGGCCACAGGTTGCCCGTGGGAAGTGTCCGATGCAAATTTTCACTTTCCTACTCTGATTCTGAAAGGGGGATCCAATCCGGACTGTTCATACACGAATTTTAGATAGATTTGGATTGTGTATCTTGTCCTAAATCTCAAATCAATTTTATGTATTAATTTTCATAGTTCATAGCTAGTAGTTTAGTAGTAGTAAAAGTAAACAGTGCTCGGTGGAAGTTTTTCCGACAAGACGAAGGCTTTTCACTCGAGTGACTTTATGAGTTCTATTGTTCTAAACTCTTATATTTTCTTATTTAATATAATTATGTTCTAAATTTTTTTGTGCTAAGATTAGATGGATCCTGCTCATGATTAATTAGATCTACCGTTTTATCACGCTTTTATGTGAGTTTATTATGTTACGAGTTATGTTTTATGTTCTTAATGCTTTTAGATATCTGACCAATGTTTAGATGAATTTTGTCAAATAGTTCAAGTACCGAGATGAGAAGACTAGTAAGAGCTCATGTGAAACATAACCACAAATTAAATTTAGCTAGAGATAGTTTAGGTTGTTTTTGTAGTTTCGGTAGTAATTATATTTAAATGAGTCATGATGGTTAGTGAATCCGGAGATTTTCATAAAACTTAATGCTCTTCATATTATTTAAATTTTGCATGGAGACTGTGGGGTTAATAATTGAAGTAGGGG
>JAUMHB010021293.1:133-24190 GCA_032359685.1 Pittosporum tobira
TATATATATATATATATATAGAGAGAGAGAGAGAGAGAGAGAGAGAGAGAGAGAGAGAGATTAATATTTTTTTTTAAAGACCATTCACATTCCTCCAAATTTTCTTTATTATAATAATTAAATTATAATTATTATTTATTTATTATTTATTGATTGATTGAATTATTTGATCATTGATGTTAAGTTGATTAAATGGTAATTAAGAAATATGAGAGTGTGAATTGACAAAAAAGAGATTGTATTGTATTATATATTAAATGGTAAAATTATTTAAATGTGCAAAATATTAAACAAAAAAATAAAATTTGTGCTTTATATATATATTGATAGATAGATTTGCAAGTAACAGACAGTTTTCTTTTATACCAAAAAAGGAAATATTAACGGGCAAAGCCGGAATTTAACGGGCTACCTACACGGATACACCTAATCAAATCGGTTATTCGTAGTCGAAAACCACAATAAATGGTGGCCCATCCAAAGCAGTTAGCAGATGGATCTAATCCCACCATATTAACTTTGATGTCATAAGGCCCATAACGAAAAAGACTAATTAATAAAATATTATATATATTTCAATTATAATTTATTTTATTGTTGACAAATAAGATTGTTGGAATAATATATATAATCTTTAATTAAAAAATATATTTATATTATAAAACGAGAGAGAACTTTTGAAATTTGAGTAAAACCTTTCTCACCATACAGTGAACAATTTTTTTTTCTTTTTACTTTCTCTCATATTTTCTTTCAAATTTAATTATTGTTGTGTTTGATAAATTAATTAAATTAATTAATTTGAATGTATTTAATTTTTAAATTGAATAAATTGATTTATTAAGTTAAATCTGAATAACGTATAAAATTAAATTGATTTTAAAATAAGTTTAATTATACTGAAATTTTAAACCCCTGACTTAGGGTCCGAGTAACAGACTTAAAACTAACTATTAACTCTTATCAAAAATTTCTATTTTTTCTCATATCCGTACGTAGAATTTTCCATCTGATCAACCAAAATTCCCATCTCTCTCAAATTGGAAGATTAATTGTTTATTCTTCACCTTCGACTTAATTATTTGTAATAAAAATTGATTGTCTCTCACTTCATATCTTAAGTCCATTATAAAATTAGAGATAATTTTTTTTAAATATATATTTTTTAAAAATAAATATTTTATTACAAGTTTTACATAATAATAAAGTGTTTTTAAAACAGATCTTTTCCCTATTGAGATAATATAAAATTCCATCTATATTTATGGTGCAATCATAAATTAAGAATATTAGAGTTTATATGAAATTATAAACAATAAACATAATATATGAGAAAGTCATATACTGAAACAATATAAGAAAAAAAATTATATTAATATGACTTGAGAATTATAGAGTACATATGATTCCTTATATAAGTATACTTAACTTATGGATTAATCTATAATAGCTTATTTGCCAAGTAAACAATCCAATTATATATCGGATACTAATTAATAATAATACCATAAATACTAAAATATTAATACCATAAATATTAATACCATATATACTATAATATTAATATTAATAATGTTAATATTCTCTAACATCTCCTCTCAAACTAAAAATCTTATTTAGTTTGGTACAAAACTTTACCAAACCAATTAATATGATGTAAACGAAAGTGAAAGATGTAACTGAGAATTTAATGAGAATTTAATAAGGATTTAATGAGAATTTAACAAGAATTTAATGAGAATTTATCGAGAATTTATCAAGGATTTAACAAATATTTAATAAGGATTTAACAATGATTTATTGAGAATTTAACAATTATTTAGCAATGATTTATCGATAATTTAACGAAGATTTAACAAATATTTAATCAATAACCTAATGAGACCCAGATTAGTAGAGGCATGATCTCCTTCCATACTTGATCATACATTGGACATGACCCAATTGTTCAAACTGAAGCAATCTAGACCATGTCTCTCCCGGAGACGAACAACGTATATTTAAACTTTATTTCCTCTTCTCTCTCCAAATTTCTCTCCATAAATTTAGAGATTGTGATAACGGCAAGTCCAGTAGCAACGACGACAATGAAAGCGATTAGGATTTATGATAGGCTATTGATACCATATTATAATTTATATGAAAATATAAACAACAAACATAATATATAGGGAAGCCATATACTGAAATAATATAAGAACAAAATTGTATTAATATTAATTGAAAATTATGAAGTACATATGATGTCTTATATAGGCATACTTAACTTATAGATCAATTTATGATAGTTTACGGGCCAAGTATACAATCCAATTATATATCGGATACTAATTAATACTAATGCCATAAATATTAATACCATAAATACTAGAATATTAATATTAATAATAGTAATATTATCTAACAAAGAATATCATTGTGGTTTTATGGTATTAAAATAAAATTATATTCTTAACTTTGGAACGTATCAAAAAAAATAATTATATCTAATTTTACAATAGAACGAAAATAATTTTATTTTTAGATATAATGCCAAATTTCATCTCTACTTGAATAAAATATGAAGTAGCATGTATATTCGAATGAGTTGCCCTCAAAATTACATGTATACAACTTAATAAGGAAAAGAAGAATGGCATGGTCTGAATTCAACAGGCCTTTCAAGTTTTTCATCATATATTCAACTTATATTTTCCATAGGATTATGTTTGAAGTTTTTTGATAAGGCAGAATTATGTTTAAGTTTTAATACTAAAAGTTATTATTATTATTATATATATATATATATATATAGTTTATCCTAAAAAGTTAATTTCTTTAATTTGTCTACTTTTTATATTTTACTCATAATTTTTGAGATAAAGAGAGTATTATTCTGAGTTGATTGAAAAAAAAAAAAAAAAAAAGATAAATGAAACTTGCAAACAGCTTTAAATTTGAGTACAGCAAAACGTCTTGCCCTTGCATATTACTCTTATGGCTCAGAATTGCTCGTAAAAGAGGAAAATATATGTAAATTAGTAATCTTTCAAGTGTTATTTTTACAATAAAAAATGACAATTTATAATAAAGTTTTATCATTTTATTTTCTTTATGAAAATAACTGTTTCCGTTTTTCAATAGTTAAAACTTTACTCATCATGATGTAATTAAATCGTTATATCACTATAGCCATTTATTTATCTCACAACAAAATTATATAAAAACAAAACATTTAAATTTGAATGTCACAATTATTTTCTAGAGGCTCGAAGACAACAAAAGAATATCCATATGATTTTTAATTTTTTTTTGGTAAGTGATTTAAAATATAATTTTAATTTTCTTTTTTCATTAGTTGTTTTTGTCTCTGTTCAAACTCACACTATACAAATAGCTTGAGGGTATTTCAACACAAAAAGTTTGTGATTTATCGCCATTCAATCTTCAGTTGAAGCTAAATATTCCTCAATTTTCAGCCATGTTTTCCTAATATGATATGATATACTCACTCGCTTTCAAAATAATAAGAGATAAATTTTTAATTTTATTTATTTAATATTCAAATTGATATACGTTCATTTAAACTCTGGAAGAGACAATTATGATAATAATTGTTAATAATTTTTAATGAATTTATAGTAGTTGTATTTGTTTTCAATAAAATTAAATAAATTTATGTTGAATTGGAATTTTAAAATCTTATAAATATACCCAAAAATTCGAAGTATGGCTCCTATTTTAGAAATGGGGTTGTGCAAATAGTAATTTAAAGTCATTTATGAATTTAAAAGAAAATTTCAGAGATTACCAAAAAAAAAAAAAAAGAGTTTTAGAGAAAGAAAAGTAAGAAAAAATTGTATGTTTTAGTTTTTTTAATGACAAAAGGGTAGTGTTCCTCCATTTATCTTGGGAGGAAATTTCTTATTTCACCCTTTAACTAACTCAATGTTTCATTTTCTTTGACAGAAAAATTGTATTTTAATATTTCATAATCATCAATTTACACCTCAATTTTTATATTTATATTTTAATATATAGCGTCTCAAATAAAAAATTGATAAAATGTTATACAGATTGGAGTAAAATTGTTTTAAAACAAGTAAGATAGAAATTAAAAATCTCAAAAAAATATTTTGACTAGAAATTAAAAGTTCAAATTTTTAATTAAATAGTGTTAAAATATTTTTTTATAATTACACATGACACAAAAAATACACGCCAGACAGTTACAAATTTTGATAAGAGCATTCTCATATGTTTATTGTTTTTCATTTTATTTATTTTATTTCGTTTTTGTAGGTCCAAAAACGCACCGGTTTGGTCCACATACAGCAGGGTAAAAGTCAACTCTGTCTCCCTCTCTCTCGCCGACTTCTCGGAGATTCGGCGTCCCAATCTATTCGATGCGGTTGAATCTTGTCCTAATTCGGAAAGATTCTAGCCTAAATACTTCCAATTCATTTATGCCTCCGTTCCAAAATTAGAGATACAGTTCGACTACTGAGTAAAAATTCAAAACGTAGTTCTCCCTCCATTCCATAAATCTATTTGCAAAACCCTAACTTATTTATTTTTAGTATAAAGAGTTATAAATATTTTAATCTAGCTACAACATTACTAGATATCATATTTGTTGCTTAACACGTAAATGTATTCATGTGAATTTTAGGCTTTAGAATTTTGGAACCGAGGAAGTAGTACTTTTTTAGTTAGGATTTTACAAATTTACTCAAAAAACCTTAGCTTGGATAATAAAAGCTAACAATTTCTGCGTTTATGTGCTTCCTTCGTGTGTGATTTGCTTGATGGACACTACATACTGGCAGACATAATGAACATAAATTTTGAGCTACTTAATTAATAATAACCAGTTAAATCATCATGATCTTGAGTTGGTCTGAATTCAAGAGGCCTTTCAAGTTTTTCATCATATATTCAACTTATATTCTCCATAGGATTATGTTTAAGTTTTTTGATTAAGGCAGAATTATGTTTAAGATTAAAAGTGTTTTCTTTCGCTGCACCCATTTATTTTAAATCTTTTTATATATATGCATGTCTATATATACAATACTTCATGCATATGCATGTGTATAATAGGCTAATAGCTACAATAATAAATTAATTTGTACCAACATCCCATCTACCTAGTAGTGTTAAAATGGGTTAAGCCGGTGCTTCCAACCAAAAAATTGGTCGTGCAGTTCAAAAGGAATATAATTGTAAAATTTAAAATTCAGAAGGACAATTCTATTAAAATGAAATTTTGGGACCAAAAACGGAAAAACGTAAAACTTGAATGATCAATTTTGAAATCTGCCGTTTATTTTAGTTTCTGCTAAAATAGTCCTTTTTCTTTTATAAAACTCACAGTAATAGTACTATTCGTTTCAATTTCAACCACCGGTAGATCATTAAAGAGAGGATGAACGAACGCCAGCAACCGATCCTCGTCGACTCTGCTGCTCGTTTCCCACCTCCCCAAGGTCAGTCCAGCAATAAATAAAGGAATCTATTAACGCTTAAATACTTCGGAGTATGCTAACCATTCAGAACGCTAAATTTGAAAATTTTGATTGCCGATTTTGTAACGAACAAGGAGTGAAGCTTTCGTATGGAACATCTGGATTTAGAGTTGATGCATCGATATTGGAGTCCACAGTGTACAGGGTTGGGATATTGGCGGCACTAAGGTCGGTCAAGACTCGAGGTGTAATCGGGTTGATGATCACTGCGTCCCATAACAAAGTCTCCGACAACGGAGTCAAAATTGCCGACCCTAGTGGGGAAATGTTATCTCAGGATTGGGAGCCTTTTGCTGATTCCATAGCCAATGCCCCTGATCCTCAACAGCTCGTCCAGGTTTAAATCGCTCCTGTTGAGTTATTTATAAATTTGAAATAATGTATACTCCGTTTGTTTGCGTCCAATTTGCAAAAACTTTTTCTTTCATTAAAAAGTAGTTACACTTTAGTAGCATAAATTACACAATGTTTTAACTTTGCAATTTTATTATTGTGTGGCAACCAATCATTATTACTTATAGATAAAAGTGTATTATTAATGTTTGCAAATTTTACAAATCGGACATAAAGTGTATTATTAAAGTTTGCAAATTTTATAAATCGAACATAAATAAATTGTGGGATGAAGGGGGTATTCCATAGTTCCAAAATTAGAGATACCTTAAAAAATGATGTTTTTAATAAATAAATGTTCTATTACAATTTTACCATGAAATGAAAGTGTTTAAAGCAATATTTTTTTTTCTTAGAGATTGTGTGAAATGTCATCCATGATTATAATGAAATGATAAATTAGGAATATCATGGTACTTTATTATACTAAAATAGGAACTTATCTCTAATTTTAGAACATATCAAAGAAGAATGACTATCTCTAATTTTGGAACAGGATAGTAGTATTTAATACTCCGTATGATGTGTAATAGAAAGGTCTTTAAAGGAGGATGTGATGAGCAACTACATGGGGTGCATAAATTAGGTGGTAAATTATTCATAGATAAATTAGTTATATGAATTACCGCATGTAGCTTTACTTAAAAATATAAATTATTCAAAGCGTTTAAAATCACAAAATGGATGCAATTGCAGTTTTGGGCTAACCTAAAATTGGTCAAGACATCCATACATTGTGTATCAATAGTGTATGTGAGATTTTCTTTTGGGTCTTTTATCAAGGATTTGGTGGTTGGTAGATGGTTTCTCGATATGTGAGGGATTACCATGTGCATTGTCCAAGTTAGCTCATCTTCGCCCAACTTGGTGCTGCAGGGATATATTATATTTTCATCTGTTGTTAATTGTCTCTAAACTATTGGAACAGTTGATAGCTGAATTTGTGAAGAAGGAAAACATTCTACTCGAAGGAGGAGCATGGACGGCTGAGATATTGTTGGGGAGAGACACTAGGCCTAGTGGGGCCTCTCTTCTTGAGGCTGCAAAACAAGTATGTCTTCCTTCTCCTTCATAACCATGAAATTGGAATTTCATAGAATCCCTCATCATAGGTACAACTGTTATATGACTTAAGTTTCTATTTTTATTGAATTAAAGGGAATCAGTTCAATAGTTGGAGCTACTCCAATTGACGTGGGAATCGTGACAACTCCGCAACTCCACTGGATGGTTCGTGTTACGAATAATGGAGTGAAGCCATCTGAACATGATTACTTCAATCAGCTTTCAAGTTCTTTCAGGTTAGTTTGATCAAGAGTTCTACAACAGTTTAGATGAAATGAAAAATATTTGCTTAATGTGCTTCTATATATAAGGTCAGGTGCTTGATAGATCTGATTACCGAAGATGCTCGGAGCAATAAAAAGATTGACAAAATGATTGTTGACGGGGCGAATGGGGTGGGCGGAGAAAAGCTTGAAGTCCTGAAGAAGAAATTAAATGGGTTGGATATTGAAATCCGCAATTCTGGTAGAGAAGGTGTGCTTAATGATAGAGTTGGTGCTGATTATGTGCAGAAAGAGAAGGTTACCCCCCATGGGTTTGGTCCTGTTAATTTTTGTTTTGGTGATAGTTTTATAAAAATTACAGTCATTGAATATCTGTCATTTTTTTTCCCAGTTTTAATTTTTTTGCAACAGAGTGGGAGGAAATAAACTTTTAAGCCAATCTGAGACAAATTTTACTTGGCCAAATCCCCATTAACCTAGTTGAAGGTAGTATGAACTAATTGCTGGATGGCTCTAGTGTTTCAGGTGTGCAAGCTTGGATGGAGATGCTGACCGTCTTGTATACTTTGCAGTGCTACCAAATAATAATGGCACAATTGACCTTGTCGATGGGGACAAGATACTATCTTTGTTTGCTCTATTTATCAGGGAACAATTAAGTATTCTCAATAAGGTTAATGATAAAAAGGCAAATAATTACTATGAAGCACGCCTTGGTATTGTACAGACAGCTTATGCAAATGGTGCATCCACCGATTACCTGAAACAAATGGGCCTCGAAGTTGTGTTTACTCCCACAGGAGTAAAATATTTGCATGAGAAAGCTGCTAACTATGATATTGGGATCTATTTTGAAGCAAATGGTCATGGAACCATCTTGTTCTCTAAACATTTCTTAAGCTGGTTGGAGGGTAAAATTAACGAGCTTGCTTCAACATCTAAAGGTTATTTCTGATACTGATACAATTTCCGCTCATATGTTAGATGTTTTGGATCTGTTGCTAATTACAAATTTAAATAAATCTATGTTTCAGATTCAGATCAGCACAAGGCTGCCTCACGACTATTGGCGGTCAGCAAATTGATCAATCAAGCAGTGGGAGATGCTTTGAGCGGTTTGCTTCTAGTGGAGGTTATCTTACAACACATGGGATGGTCAATCCAAAAATGGAATGAACTTTATCATGATTTGCCCAGCAGACAGCTTAAGGTTTGTACCCTTTTGGCTATCAAGTGGGCCCTGTGAGTTTTTTCTTAGCATGCTAATGATGTTTCATCAAATTTTATAGCCATGAGAAGATTGTTATGGTTAATCTGTTAACTCTTTTGTATGAAGCATTTATGACTTCGTATTTCATTCAGGTGAAGGTTGTTGATAGAACTGCTGTTGTCACAGCTAATGCAGAAACTGTGGTTGTCAGTCCCCTTGGCATTCAAGAAGCCATTAATGCTGTAACTGGTAAAACATTTCGCTCTCTCTGAATCTGAAATTGAGATATTTCGCTTCATACATAATTTAAGTCAAGTTAACACAGTTTATCAACTTAGGCATGTTTACTATAACTACCGACACTATGAGAGTTCTAAAGTAGTTCATGAGCGGGGTAAGAAATAATGCAATATAAAAGCTTAGAAATTTAAATATATTATTTCCTCAAAAAAAAAAAGAAGATGAAAGAATCTCCTTGTCTTTCTCCCTTCTGTTCCCTTTTATTTTTCCTCCCTTAACGTTGGACTTGTAAGAACTTTGATGCTTATAAGATTTCGTAAGATTTTTCATTTGTGAATCATGATATCTATATTTCTTCTGATGTGTTCTAAATATGCTATTTACCTGCTATTGGATTCTTTTGCAGCAAATTACCCTCAAGGCAGATGTTTTATTCGACCATCAGGAACAGAAGATGTTGTAAGAGTATATGCAGAGGCAAGCACGCAAGAAGCAGCAGATGAATTAGCCAGTTCGGTGGCAAAACTTACTGACCAGTTTATTGGATTATGGTGACTCTTGGTTTTTTTTCACTCGGGCTATTTTACAAGGTTTAAAGACGTTGCTGCCCCTTTCTAAGAGATGAAATGCTTACCTTCCGCAGTTTCTGAAAACTTACCCAAGCTTCATTGTTTTAGTAGCATTTCTTGTGGTTCTGAAATCTGAACAACCTTTTGCAACAGCTTCAATCTTTTGACTAATCGTAAGGGTTGGGTAAACGTATAGAATCAAGTTTTGAATTTTGGGTTCAGATTGAATTTTATTATTATATTTCTACAAATAGACTGGAATTGCAATTCACAGTTGCAGATTACATAATCTTGATTTGAGTCCAAGTTCCAAGTAATGGCCTCAAATTTCAGCCTCTCAAAACAAGACCAACTAGGCACCGTCAGAAAGTTGGAGCAAGTACTTTCAATTAGAGCATCTAATTTTAAAAGACTTTTCAAATATCAAGGGCAAGGGTAGACAGGTTAATTACTTTCAGTAAAGAAAAGAAAGAAACACACGTGGAACCTAATACAATCAGTCTCAGGATCCACCTGAGAAAACACAAATCCGACAACAAATTCATTTAGTTTGTATTTGGGGTACTGATTTCCCTATTGTTAATAAAGTCTACTTTTCTACTCAATTCAATTATATGTCTTCTATTTCAGCCAGTTAATAAAGTTTGTTTTTATTAAAAAAATAGACTTAATGATCTAAAAAATATTCAAATTCTTCGTAACTTATAAAAAAACTCCTGAACTTCTAAAATTACATCAAAAAATTTTAAACTCCTAAAAATATTTTAAAAAGTCTCCTGAATTGAATCAAGGTCTAAGCATAGTTTAAAAACTATTTTTTTGACTGTTGAAGTGGCAACCCACATGGACTCAATTCCCTCTAAAAAAATACAAGAATAAAAAAAAGAAAAAAAAATGGTTGATTCAATTAATCTCCCACATAATTCCCAATCTCCAACACATACAAGGTAGGGTTTCTTGTCTCTTTTATTTCTTTTAATTTCTCCTATCGACGTAAAAATGACTAGAACTCGAAAGAACGCGGG
The DNA here is from genome assembly GCA_032359685.1 of Pittosporum tobira. Taxonomy (NCBI): domain Eukaryota; kingdom Viridiplantae; phylum Streptophyta; class Magnoliopsida; order Apiales; family Pittosporaceae; genus Pittosporum; species Pittosporum tobira. Next base: position 10,367 of record JAUMHB010021293.1, read on the forward strand.
CCGAACAAATATACGACTTTGGATGCCCTTATGTTAGTAGCTAACTCACTAAAATATTGGTGGTTTATTTTAATATAGTACTCTCTCAGTTCTAATTTAAATGTCTTAATTTTTTTGCAATATCTAACACAAATTTTAATATACTCTAAAAATATAGTTATGTATTATATTTTTTATATTAATTTATTAAATACTCTTTTTGTCCAAATTATAATGTCTTCATTTTTTAATTATGTTTGGTACAGAGTTTAAGATTATTCAAAATCATATTTCAAAATTATATTTTAAAATATTTTTGTATATTTGATATATTTGTGTGTTATACTTTTTAATATAGTTAATATTTTTTTTAAAATATAATGTATAATTATGTTTTTAGAATGTCTTCAAACTCATGTTAAAAATTGTTAAAAAATTAAGCTATTTAAATTTGGACGGACGAAGTATATTGTAAATTATAACATACAAATATATTTTTTTTACAAAAATATTTCTAAGATACATTACAAGAAGGTTAGCGTCTTAAACTTCATGCCACAAATAATTAAAATATTAAAACATTTAAATTATAACAGTGGGAGTATATAAATAGGGTTGGTCAAAGACACACAAATATTATGATTTTATTTAAAATTATTTTATTTTAAAAAATTATATTTAAGTGCATATTAGACAAGTATATTATATACAAGTACACTTCATAATGTGGGTATTTTCATCTCTTTAAATGAGCATGCACTTATCCTAATAATATAATGATATTTTAAAACTGATGAAGTGGAGTAATATCTAAGGTATACAAAATGATAATTCAAATATAAACAGTGTTGCATAAATGCAGATATGCACAATGTCATAACTGATTTATTGGAGATTTATTTATTTATGATTTAGCATATTTGATTTTGAAAAAATAGTTAATATTTACGTAGATTGTCATTTCAACAACTAACACAATAAACCTTAATCGCGGTTGGATCTCAGGCTCAACTCAACACAATAAACCTTAATCGCGGTTGGATCTCAGGCTCAACTCAACGAGTCTTTTGAAACATTTTTAGAAGTTCAAAGGTTTTTAATGCAATTTTAAGAGATCAAAGGTTTTTTTTTTTTTGATAACTTAAAAAGAGTTGGTGTTTTTTAAGCCATTAAGTCTAAATATATAAATAAAATAATTTTAACAAGGGACTTCTTGTATCCTTATTTCCTAGCAAGCACCAAAAATCACCCACAGTACCAGCTCACACATAGCAAGGAACAGTAAAGAGATGTATAGCGTATGCTGCAATTCATTTAAGGAAACGCTCGAATGATACTTGAAAAAAATGAAAAATATATAACTACGTGGCAGCGCATGTATAATCATTTATAAATCACATTTTACTTTAAGCAAGAAAAGGAAATGATCCCATCTCCAAGCACGAAGACAGATTAAAAAAAAAAAAAAAAAAAAAAAAAGAAAACTCATATTTGTATTTGGTATTTAGTAATTGACACTTTCTGAAACACCCGCAAAAAATTTCAATCTACAACAAGATAGTGATAATCTTCCTTTTATTAAGAAAGGGGAAAAAAACCACTAGAACTGCAAGAAGGCTTAACATCGTTAGAATGTAAATATTCTTACCGTATTAGACAATAATTTTCAGGATATCGTAGAGCAGTAAGACCAACTTTAGTAACAAATTTTGAATCAGGAATATAATTTAGCACCCCAACCTTTACCATTCATTTCTCGGCAGCACAGAGAACATATCATCCTTTGTCTTTATAAGAATTAAGATCCTTAACACATGCCTTCTATACCCAAAATTCACATGCAATACATTGCATCTAAAGCATACATCCCACAGATAAGCAAATATTTCCTTAATTATTTCATCAAGTAGAGAACCTAACACTTGAATCACAACCTAGCCATTTTGCAACCCATGATCTATGTTAAAAAAGATAGCAACCAGCATACCTATCACAAAAATAGCAGAGTAGCATACATTTTGATACCTACGTGACCCGTAAAGCAACTAAAAATTTTACATTCCTCTGTGCACGATAGAACTCATAATGCTTCTCTACGCAACAATCATCCCCTAAAAAATAAAATATCCAAGACAAACTTGGAAGCTAAGAATTCTTAAGATAGTTTAAAATCCTAATCACCAATCTATTATTCTCCATCTTCTTTACATCCATCAAAAATTTCCAAACATTAACTCCATCCAACAATTTTCAAAACTAAAAACTAACGCAAAAGAAGTCATAAATAATTTTGACCATGCATAAAATCAGAGAAACATGCAATTACTAGCTTATCCAATGCATATGCAAGTGTATTGACAAGCCTCAAGACACTATAATACTCCATCCGTCCCTATAAAAAGAATCTCATTTGAAAATTTTGCTAGCTTTTTATGTTAAACTTGAGAAAGTCGTATCATTCTATACCGGAGCAAACTTGTTCTTTCCGAATGGAACTCTTTTTGTGGGTCAAAGCAAAACCAAGTTCTCATAGATGCCAATAGAACAATATTTTCGTTCAAACACAAAGCAATATTAATAAAAATTAAATCTTTAGTTGTTCCATCACAACTACACCCAAATATAAACTCACTCACAATAGAGTTTCCTTATAGCTCCTCTCACAAATTCTCTTCCCTGTCAAAAGACGACGCGAAACTGAGGTGCATTAGAGTCTGTCGCCGGCAATATCTCCCAGCGGCACGGCTCGAGGTCGTCCGATACGGGGCAGTACCCGGCGAGGGTGACTTTATCGGCTGAAGCTTCCACGGACCCGAACTCGAACACTGTAATGTCAGATTGCACCGCCGGCCGAGATACCTCCACGGCGCCGTTCATTCCGGGTACTTCGGGCCTTTCTGTTAACGGCTGGGATTTCGTATCGGTTTTCGAGGCGGGCTTGGACCCGGATGAGGTAGGAGCTTCTTTGCCGCTGCTACCTTTCCACCAAGAGAGAATCCCCATGGCTGTGAAGAAGTACGTTTCAGAGAGAATGGTCTGGGTCTTCTGCGGCTTTGGAGAAGATAATTGGAGCTACTTTGCAAATGACGAGAATGTCCCTCTGAGTTCTCTTTCCTATCTTTTCGATCATTCGGGAATAAAAGTTCACTCAAACCCAATCAAGTTATCCATCTGTACATGAGAGTCCGGGTTGTCGTATTATTCGACCCAATTTATTTTAGAATATATTATTTTTTTTATTAATTAAAATAAATTATAAAATATATATTAATTAATTTTTTAAATAAATTTAAAATATTATTATACATAATTTAAAATATTTATAAAATTAATGAAAATAAATATTTTTAAAATAATTTATTTGTAAAAATAAGTTATACCAAATAGTTATTTTTAAAATGAAGTTGATTTTTTCCTTTTTTACTTTTAAAAAATATATAAAGTGAATTTAAAATTTTTGAATTTTGAAAATCATAAAAATATTTTAGTTAATGAGGATTTTATATTTCTACAAACATAAATTATGTTTTTATAGAGTCCTATTTATAGGAATAAATGGGTCTCTAATTAATTTAAAGGAAATATTTTTATTTTTTGGTGAAATTACCAAGCCTCTAGTTAAACTAAGAAATGTATTTTTATTTTATTTTATTTTATTGGCAATATTAATAATATTTACTGAAAAAAGAGAATATGTGACATGTTATAATCAAGTTTGACTATAGATCACTATAATAGTTTTTAAAATTTTTTTGATAATCCAATTATATAGATAATAAGAACATGAAAAAATAATTAATTTTATCAATTTTAAGGAAATTTTAGAATCAATAAATTAGTAAATATCTAAAATTACAATATAAATATAATGAAATGCAATACATAAAATTAAAAGTTTTCACTTCATAAAACTACCTGAAAATTAATAAACTTTCTCATTTTTTATTTTTTTAATAATATATATGATTAGATTATCAAAAAAAGTTCTAAAAAATGTTATTAAAATAATTTATAGTCAAATTAAGCTATGATATGCCACATATTTTATTTTCTCATATTTATTTTTGCAAAATTAATATTCTTATGAAAATTAAAAGCTCAGCAAATTTATCCAAGGAACTTTTAGTTAAATTCATAAAAAAAATATAATCATTGTTTGATATGAACATTTTCAATTCAACAAATTACAGTTTACTCCATTTGTCCAAAATAAGTGTAATACTTTGACTTTTTTTTTTTTATAAAATTTAAGAAATATATTTGATATTATAATTTTAAATATGAGAATAGTGATTGAAGTAGTAATATTATAATTTAGATCGTGAAATAATAGTTAAAGTAATATGGTGTAGTATTGATATTTATAATTTTAAATAGAAAAATAGTGATTGAAGTAATGAGTCATATTTGATAAAGTAAAGATAATTTAAACAATTTATATTATTAAATTTTTTAAAAAATAGAATGTTGCAATTAATATGGGATATCAAAAAAATATAAGTGTTAAAATTTATATGAGACGGAGGGAGTATAACTTAAATTTAAATTTAATTTTTTATTAAATTTAAATTTTTAAATTTAATAGTTCAAATATAATTTTTTATTATATTTGATTACACAATTTCTAAACGTCGTTATCAATCTAGCACCGTATCACAAGGGGATAATTAGCAGGTAATTATTGGAATAAACATATCCAACGTAGGGATTAGTGGTATCACCGAAACGGGGCACGTGACCAACCCTACCTGGCTACCTTTCACCTTTTCTTGCGTCTCTCTAGAGTTCTGGTAATTCTATTCAGCTCCGCAAAAATCTCCAAAATTAATAGCCCCTCTCAGTCGAAACTCCTACAGCTTTACTCTCTCTGTGCCAATTTCCTTGAATTACATGGCAGTGCTGGTAGGATCGGACGTTTAGAATCTGCAGCCGGGCTTGGTTTGAACGGTTACAGCGTAAGATTGCGGAACTATAGATTTTGTTCTTTTGATATTTAGAAATTTATCAACGATTTGTGTTATTTTAGGATGATCTAGGTTAAATTCAGCTCATAGTGTTTATGTATTTCGTGGTATTATGATTTATTGCTTTTAGTATATATATTTTTTTAATTTCAAAATTTTGTTGTTTTAGAACTAGATTGCACATGGTTTGGGATGGAACGTTACAATTAACTAGGTAAGTCAGAAATTTGATACTGATATTTGATTTACATATTCTTTTGTACTATCTACTGCATATGAATGCAATTTTGTACTTCACAACAATACCAATTTTGCCAATGCGTCCCACGCGTAAATATTGAAGTTATCATGAGCCTGATATCCATTTGGTAATGGGTTTTGTGCTTGGGAGTGGATGAAGATTTCAAAGCAGGAGGATCTTTTAGGTTGTGCAGAGGAAGATACAGGACATGTGTTAAACTGCCGTAAATTTGGAGTCTAGCTTGATGGTTTTTGTGGGGTGTTCCTTAAACTTGTAATACTAATAACTCTGCTGGATCACTCCATTTGTTGTACTACAGTATTTCTTTTGTCCTAATTGTGGAATTTCAAAGAAGAGAGATACACCAGTATTTCCTAAACATATAAAAAGAATGTACTTGACAGTGGGCCTTTGATTGTAATAGCAAATTCATGTTTAATAATTTGATTCAAGGTTATAATTTTGAGGAGATAATGGCTGGTTCTTAGTTGATATATTTGCACACGTTAATACTGTCCGTAGTTAGATCACAGGAGAGCACGTGCAAGCGCAAATTGTAGCACTGGAAAATTGTGAACCTTCTCCTTTTCACTCATACTATTTGTGGTTAACCACTACCCCATGTCCATGATTTAATAAGTCCAGACACTTAGAAGAAAAGAGCATGTTTGTGTTGGACACTGACGCTTTTAAGAACACCATCAGACTTGTGTCCGTACAGTTTTGATCCTTATCATCTGAACAAGTCTTATTGGATAATTGTCTAAATGTATCCAAGAAATTGATAGGTGAATTAATTCTCTACTGTATGTTATACATGAAGTATAATATCTACCATGCAATAGAAAAATGTGGTACAGTATAAAGCACATGAGATGAACAATCTGCTTGTTATGACAAATAAACTCATCTGAACTTTTATTCTTATCTATATAAAGTATTATTTCTTATTTACATGTCCTTATCATATTCTGTTAGGATAATTGTGTTGCCTTTACTCTGTCGTGTCATATTGTCCCGAAACAGAGACCTACACATAATCTTTCCAATACTGGATGCTATTCCAACTGACAGTGGTATATTTTGTATCTGATTATTTGAGATTGTTTAATTAGTCATAACTAGACAGCTAATTTTGTTGATTTTATTATTGATGAATTCCGCTTCAAGGCCCTTAATTGTGTGTTAGAGAGTTTGAAGGGGGGAAAATTTCTGGGAAGAATTTGATTTTTAAAGGAGTGCAGTAAAATGGGAGGCCAAGTCATGAAGATTTTTTTTATCGGTTCACGAGGGCATAACTCTCTCTGTTTGTGCATCCATTACAGGAAGCTTCTTTTCAGTCATCCTGCTCCTGAAACTTCTGAACAATCAGCAATTCAGCATCAAGAACATTTACCAGGGTTACGCTGGATGAAATGGATCCCGGTCGCTATGGTGGTCTTCAGCAAGGATGGGAAAATAACAGCGTAATTGTGGTTTCCTTCTTAATCACATATATGGGATGATATACTACAAGAAATTAGGCTCATGTGATTGTCCATTTTTTCCAGCATCTAATCTTAAACAACAATGAGATTTGCCCGTTGAGCTTTGAGGATATCTGGAATGGATTTGCCTACCTTGTACCATACTTATTAACTTGCTGACATAAGCTTATTCTCTTGAATCCACAGGCTTTGGAAGGGTATGGTGCAGTCCATGAGCCAAACTTCCGGTAGGTTCCGAGTGGTGGTTATCACCAGAAGGGTATTTAGTAATTATTATTTTATTCTTTTTCAAGTGGCGTCTCAAAATGTTTGTCTGATATTATATGATATATCTTGCAATTTTTCAGTTTCTATATACTTCACATTCTTTTTAGGACTTTTTCGCTACCTGTTGGGCGCATCTCTTACATTTTTTTGGCAGGGCTGGTGGTTCATACGAGGATAGGAGGTTTGTAGGTGAAAGATTTCCCAGGGATAGCATTTATACAAGAAATGCTTATCACCGGGACCTACTGGAGAGGGATAATTATCCACCTCCTCCACCTGTAGCTGGTGCCTGGTCTCAAACAAGAAGGAGAAGTTATGAAGAGGAATATCCAATTGATAGAGATTCTAGATATGGGAGACATGACCATGAAGAGTACCGTGCAATTGACACGTATCAGGAATATGATAAGTTTGATAATTACCGAGGTCACGAATTTGACCGGTCTTCTAGATACGGGAGACGTGACCACGATGAATATGCATTGGATGATTACGACTACAGACCCCGTAGTTCTCGTCACAGCAGGGGGGATAGCCGTGAGAGAGATTACAATAGGCGTAGTCATGACTCAGATTATGATAGAGGTAGTAGCAGAGACAGTAATTGGAGGCGGCATGGATCCCGTGACCATGACAGGAGCGGTTTGAGTCGGGAGAGAGACCCCAGTCCGTATAGAAGGCATGACCGGTCTCGGTCTCGTGGACACGATGATCACCTGAGGTCAAGGTCTCCTAGAGGTCGAAGTCTCAGTCGGAGTCACCGCGAAGACAGCTATGATGATACTAGGCGTGAAAGGAGTGAGAAACGGTGGGACCATGATGTGACACGTCAGCACGATCACGACGCTGTGGTATGTCTCCTCTCATTTGCATGTTATCAATAGCGGGTCATTGTTTGTCTTGTTTAAGGGCTTCAATATGAAGGCTATTTTAGTGTTTTCCTTCTATTCTTTTTGTAGGCTCCATCTGGTACTGTCGTCGTGAAGGGTCTCTCGCAGAAGACAACTGAGGAAGAATTATACCAGATCCTTGTACTTTTTCTGCCTCGTCCTCTTGTTATAGTAGTGTTGCTTAATTTCTACTCTTTGTTTGTATCTTGACCCTTGTTGGCCTATATTTTGACTTCTCTTCCATCTACCAATGTTAGGCTGAATGGGGCCCCCTTCGCCATGTCCGCGTGATCAAAGAGAGAAATTCTGGCATATCTCGTGGATTTGCTTTTATTGATTTTCCCTCCGTGGTACCAATTACAAATATAAATGTTACTACATACTTGCAGCTTTGTGAATGGTACATGTGGAAGCTAATTCCTGTTAATTTGTAAAACAGGCTGCTGCACGCGCAATGATGGATAACCTTGCAGATGATGGGCTTGTTGTGGATGGGAGGAAGGTTTTTTTCGAGTACAGGTACTTATGATATGCGTGTATGGTTTTAATTCAGAACTTTCTATATATTATCTGTATTATTTATTACTCCTCTTTTCCAAAATTTGAGATGCCTATTAACTTTTTTCAGTCACTGTGAAACCTCAAAATTGAAATGAATATGAATGCATTTAAGTGTTGAAATCAACAAGCATACTTGAAAGCATGCTTATTGCAAATTGTGACTTCTGTTGCAGTAGTAAGCCAACCGGGGGCACTGGTGGACCATCTTTTGGATCAGACATGGCATCAAGATCAGGTCATGGTAACCATAGAAGTGTTACAATGGCGTCTGATTGGATGTGCACGATCTGTGGTTGTGTTAATTTTGCACGCCGAACATCCTGCTTTCAGGTTGATTTCACTGATTTGATCTTACTAAAGTCATTATTGCATGTAGTTTTCTATATGATTTGTCATCATTATTAAGTCGTATTTTATTCCTATTACGGGTAAACAGTGTAGTGAGGCAAGAACGGACGATGCTCCTGCAGCAGATATGGCGTCATCAAATCCTACCCCACTTGGGAAAAGAGGAGACACAGGTTAGTTTTGTTCTAGCTTTCAGCTCCCAAGACTTATTATGGAGCCGTTTTCTTAGTTGATATACATTATCAGGGCCCACCCACGTTCTTGTTGTCCGTGGATTGGATGAAAATGCTGACGAGGAAATGCTTCGTTATGAATTTTCTAAACATGCTCCAATCAAGGTATAAATAAGTGTTGCCGCAGGAACGAATGTTGTTTTTCCTTTTTCCTCGTGTTCAAAGTTTTTAATGATTTTTTTGAATATGCAGGATCTTCGGCTTGTCAGAGATAAATATACCCATGTGTCTAGGGGATTTGCATTTGTTCATTTTTATTCGGTATGTTTATCTGCTAATCAATTTTATATAAAACAAAATGTTTGTCTGCTGAGTAGCAAATTTATATTTAAATTATAAAGCTTCTGACAATGAAGCTATAAGTTATTTTCACGTCTTATTTTTAAGGTTGATGACGCTACCAAAGCCCTTGAAACCACGAACGGAACAGCTCTAGAAAAGAAAGGTCAGATTCTTCGTGTAGCATATGCGAAGAGCATACTTGGACCGGGGGCATCAGGACCTTCCCAGTCAAGCAGTCTTGCAGCTGCTGCAATTGAAGCTGCGACATTTTCTCAGCAGGTAACGCGATGTTCCAACTTTTGTATTATTTACATACGTGGCACATTCAGATTAATCTGGTTGATACAATTTTTCTTTTTTACCGTTTTAGTATGATGCGGTTGGCTGGGCACCAAAAGAATATAATCCAGATGACAATCAATCTACTGGTGGGGAGGAGCAAGCCGGTGACCTTGCAGTTCAGAAGGATGCTTCGGCCCCACAATTGGGATTTGTGTGGGATGAAGCATCTGGCTATTATTATGATGCTGCTTCTGGGTTCTATTACGATGGAAACACAGGTTTATACTATGATGGCAACAATGGGGTCTGGTATACTTATGATCAACATACTCAGCAATATGTCCCTTATACGGATCAGAATGACAAAACATCCACCGGAAAACAAGCTGAACATTCCAAGACATCTGATAACTCTAATAATAATACTAGGAAAGTAGTGATCTCTGCCCCGGCCGCTACAGTAACCTCAAACGAGAAGGCTTCTGCTTCTTTGCCAGATGCTGTCCAGGCAGCTGCCGCTGCAGCCGCCGCTGCGGAAAAGAAAGAGAAAGAGAAGTTGAAAGAGATAAGGCTCGCTTCAAAAAGCAGTATTCTTGCTAGCAAGAAAAAGATGAGTAATGTTCTGACGAAGTGGAAGCAAAGGAATCATGAAGAGCAAGCACCGCGTTTGGCTCTTGGCGACAATCAACCCGGTGAAGAAAAATTAAATTCTCTTGGGCCGTTGATGAGGGGCAAGCCCAAAACTGAGGCAGTTACTGTGAAGGAGAGTACTTCAGGATTAACCACAACCACAACACCTGTTCATTCTCTTGGTTTGGTGGAGTCTCAGGAGAGGCCTAGGCCTATAATGGGAGTGATTAGGGGCTTGGGCAGAGGGGTGGTGAAATCTGATACTTATGTAGGGCCAGCTTCCACCTCATTATCTGCTTCATTGGGTACTGGGGGCTTATCTTCAATGGCGAATACAGATGCCCCGGCAACAGCATTGCCTTTTAGAACAGACGCATCTGCTTTGGGTCCTTATACTCCACCGGTAACAGCTGGCGGTAAGAGGAGGTTCTCGGAGATGCCAGCTCAACCTGCTTCTTCTCACAAGGAACATTCTCAGTCTACAACTTATAGGGATCGTGCAGCTGAGCGTAGGAACTTGTATGGCTCGTCTTCTTTTGGGAATAATCTATCTGACCTTGCGATTGCAGATTCAGGTAAGCTTGCTCTAGCCTTGACATTGGCTATTTTATGGCCGTGATTTTCTATATATCTTGCTATATGATTGATCTGAAACAGTAGCATAATTGCGTGTAGTGATTTTCTTTCAATTATAAAATGTGGGAGTTTTTACAAAATTTAGTTGTGTTACTCTCTGAATTTTTTCTTCCACTAGGTTTAAAGTTAAGAGAAAATTAACGGGAGCGTGCTAATGGTCCATGATTACTTAATTAGTCTCGGTATCTTTATTAACTTGTGAGAAACTGTTTTTCAAAATTTCTGAATACTTTAAAGATCGAGATTCGGCATTCAAAAGGGGTGTAACGGATTCAATGCCTTTCCCCCCTGGTGTTGGAGGACGTGGTGTGCCAGATGGTAATTCCAATGTTCAGAGTTATGATGTGATTACATCTGAGAAAGCGATTGACGAGAGTAATCTAGGCAACCGGATGCTCCGCAACATGGGCTGGCAAGAAGGCTTGGTAACATTTCCGCTCTTTGCACTCGTATTAGTTCCATGTTGATATTTTTAGAAAAGCAAGTTAAATAGTAAATACCCCCTTTCAAAAACGAAAAAGCTCCGCCATCTGGTGGATCTGTAATTGTGAATAGATTTAGGTTGGTTATCTCATTTCTTTTAGCCTTCTTCCCCCCCCCCTCTTTAAATCTCATCACTCTAGTTCTGCTGCTACCTTGTTATGATTATATGAACGACTCACTTTCTAATGTGATGCGTAAATCATGGGCAAAGTTAGAAATTTCGTGGTTTGCTGTAATCTGACTAACTTTGCATTTGTGCAATTGGTGCTTTTGGTGTGTGTTTGTGTGTTGAATGTGCAGGGATTGGGGAAGGATGGAAGCGGCATGGTTGAGCCCGTCCTAGCACAATCTGTTGAAAAAAGAGCTGGGCTAGGGAGTCAGCCCAAGAAGGTGGATCCAAGCCTTGAGGTCCAAGCTGGGGATAGTTATCGCACTCATATTCAGAAGAAAGCACTCGCCAGGTATAGAGAGATGTCAGGGGAGTAGTTGACCTTGATGGTTGATATAGAGACCCTTTTTCTTATAATTAGGCTAATGTTTTGTACTACGTAGGTTGTGTTGCATTGATATTATTATGTTGTTATTTTAACTCAGAAAAGTGTTTTTCAGATATTATGGGTTCTATAACCTTTTATTTTTGGATGTGGTATAGAATATGTTTGGCGTAAAGTGGTAACTGCTAATACAGAAATGTGCCTATAAAAGTTTTTGCAATGTTCTTACCAGATTTGGTGGAGCTTAATCACAACTCGTTTGAAATGTCGAGGCCAGGCAAATACGACATGCCTAAAAGTTCTTTAAGGCTAGGTGCTACTGCAATGTTGTAGCTAGTGTAACTAATAGTTTTCGTAAACAAAATATATGACTCTATGGCTCAGAATTGCTCATAAAAGAGGAAAATATATTTAAATTACTAATTTTCGAAGTGTTATTTTTACAATAAAAAATGACACTTTATAATAAAGTTTCATCATTTAGGTCAATACATAGACTAGAATTTGTACAGGTTAACATTTTCTTTCTTTTTTTTTAATGAAAATAACTGTTTCCGTTGAAATTTTATTCATCAAGATATAATTAAATCGTTATATCACTATAGCCATTTATTTACCTCACAACAAAATTATATAAAAACAAAAGATTTATTTAAATTTTGTTGGTAATATAGTCATTTAAAGTTGAATGTTACAATTATTTTCTAGAGACTCAAAAACAAGAAAAGTATATCCATATGATTTTAAATTAAAATAAAATTGGTGAGTTATTTAAAATATAATTTCAATTTTCTTTTTTAATTAGTTGTTTTTGTCTCTGTTCAAATTAACACTCTACAAACAAATAACTTGAGGGTATTACAACAGAAGAAGTTTGTGATTTATCGTCACTCGTTTGTGAAGTTAGCATAAGTTAATTCATCTCTTGGAGATCCGGCGTCCCAATCTCCTCTATTTATGCAATGGCAATCTCCCTTTTGAATTTTCTCCTTGGTTGCTAAGAATTGCACCTAATATGATATGATATACTCACTCGGTTCAAAATAAGAGATAAATTTTTAATTTTATTTATTTAATATTTAAATTGATATTAAATAGTTTTTAATTAATTTATAGTAGTTGTATTTATTTTCAATAAAATTAAATAAATTTATATTGAATTGGAATTTTAAAATCTTATAAATATATTCAAAAATTCGAAGTATGGCTCCTATTTTAGAAATGGGGTTGTACAAATAGTAATTTAAAGTCATTTCTGAGTTTAAAAGTGAATTTAAGACATTACGAAAAAAATAAAAAAGAGTTTCAGAGAAAGAAAAGTAAGAAAAAATTGTGTGTTCTAGTTTTTTAATGACAAAAAGGGTCGTATTTCTCTATTTATCTTGGGAGGAAATTTCATATCTCACCCTTTAACTAACTCAATGTTTCATTTTCTTTTTCTTTTCTTTGACAGAAAAATTGTATTTTAATATTTCACAAGCATCAATTAACACCTCAAAATTTATATTTTTATTTTAATACGCAACGCCTTAAAAAAAATCGATGAATTTATAACATTATCTCATATGTGCATCTCACATGTTATATAGATAAGAGTAAAATTGTTTTGAAAATAATTAAGATAGAAATTAAAAATCTCAAATTTTTTTTTACTACAAATTAAAAGTTCAAAATTTTAATTTAATAGTTTTAAAATATTTTTTTTTTATAATTACACATGACACAAGATTCACACGTTAGACATTTAAAATTTTTGATAAGAGCATTCTTATACGTTTATTATTTTTCATTTTATTTATATTATTTCGTTTTTATAGGTCCATACCAGTCCCGTACCGAAAACTTCAAGCCGTAAATAACCGGTCCCGGAACCACATATGCGATAAAGTAGCGCTTGGGTACCGGGTTTTGCAGGTTTCTGAATTTTGTACGAGACTTTTTATGTTCTTCTATTTCTCCCACCTTTATATTTGCAGACCAAATATGAGAAACGTCTGGTAAAGTTGGTGCAATAGTGGCTCAAGGTGATGAACAGAATATTTTTTTT
>JAUMHB010021304.1:0-26491 GCA_032359685.1 Pittosporum tobira
ATAAAATAACTATTTTAACTAACTTAATAAAAGTATAACCATGAATTACTAATTTAATAAAAGTATTCTAAAAGTTATATATAGAAAACTAAATTTAAATAATTTTATAAACTAAAAAAAATAAAAATAGAAAAAATCCGATTGAGGACCGATCCAGGACCAGTAGTCCTCAATGGATCTCACCTTTTAGTGTATAATGTGGCTCTAACTAGTCTGGTCAACTAAAAAGACAGATCTAATCTTTTTCAAAAGAAGATCGGTCCTACGAGCCTGGGCTAAAATTCAACGAATTGGTCTTTTTATACGTTTATGTGCCCGGTCAAAATATATCAGATTTTTCTTTTTTAATTTATTTTAATTTAATTTAGTGGATATAAAATATGAACCGCATAGTTGTCCCCAATAAAATATTAGGCCTTCCGGTGGCGGCCCCAACCAAAGTCCAACCTTTGTGACAATCAAATTCAGAGCAACTTATTCTTCCCTCTCCGTAGACGACACCAAACCATTTTTTCGGAGCGCTCTCCGCCTCTCCATTCCGTAGCTTCCTCCGCCGCGCCTACGAGGTAATACTACGTCGTTTTTTGCTCGACCCTTTTCCTCCGCCATTGGGTTTGGAATTTATCTCGATGCTTCGGTTTTATCTGTTTGCACATATATATATAGTATGTCGTTAATTTGTAAGTACTTTTATCTGTATTTTTTGTGTGTGCATATATCTGTATGTGTGATGTATAATTGTATGTTCTACATATGTGCAATTAGCTGTATGAATAGTTTTACTTCTTCTTGACTGGGAATTATACTTTTTTTTGTCTTTTTTTTGGTTAGCTCAATGTTGATATATTTGAAGAATCACATTTCTAGGGTTTCGTTGCTTCCCTTGTGGTTATGGAATTGGGGATAAGTGACACGATTTTGATTTCATTTTACAAATCATGTTTATTACTGATTGCTTTGCACCTGAGCTTGATTCACCACCTTCATTTATAATCGCTGTTGGCATAAAGTTGTATTTGAAGTGGTAATGCTGATGATCAAAAGACTCGGTTGGTTATGTTTGTTTGCTGGTGTAAGTACTACATGTTTCACAGCAAAAAGAAAAGAGAAGAGCCAAGAACTATATTGGTCTGATCGTCTTCTTTGATCAACTGGATGGTGAAACCTATACCTTTTTGTGGTTAACCGATGTAGGGTTTCTTATTGAAAGGGTTATCCGACCTGAGCTCTCTTATTGTGGAGAAGAGGGATTTGAAAAGAGTGATTACGTGGACTCCTTGTTGATGTGGCTTCAAGGGTAAGATGAGGTAATTAGTGGATGGGTATATTTGCAAGAGAAGAAGACGAGAAGCGGGACAAATTGAACAATTACTCATAAAAAAGTTCAACCGGCAGTGATCACTATGTCTAGAAGGCTCACATTATCATGTATTACTTGAAAAATGCTAATAGATTACTAATGAAAGTTGTAAGAAGGTGGAATTGGGATCGCCAACAGCAGAATCAAAGAAGGTGCTTCATCAAATTGTTAAATAAATTAACTTGTAAATTCACATCTGTAAACTATGACTCTTACCTGATACATATGTAGAGAGAAATGAGGACTATAGCTTTCATATCAGTAGCATTTAGTTGCAAAGCAGCTATTTGCAAACTTCCCTTGAAATTGAATCCAAATTCCAAATTCTGTTCTCATTGAATTTTTCTCTTCCTTTGCCTTTTAAGTCTGCATTGCTTTTTTAGTCTCCCACCTCGATCCTTCAAGATAAATTACTCTTTGAATGTTTTCTATTTGCACATGTGGATTCTTTAAGTGCATGGACATTAATTTCACTGTTTGGTGTACTACCATTTACTACCTCTTTACTATGGGAGGTTGCAGGGGCAAGAGACTGTCAGATAATCGCGTTGCTTCGAAATCCATATTTATGCACCAATTAAGGATTGGTTACTGGGTAACATTATCCTCTTAATGCTTCCTGGGAGGCTTCGTAGAGTACTTAGTTTTATCCGATGATGGCGGCTGCTGGCACTTTCCAGCTGTCTCATGAATTTGGAATATGTACGAATCATCACCGCAGTAGACAGTTCCGGGTACTGAAAATATGTTATCTGCATGCTATCTTATTTTGCCTACTTGACAATTTCCTTCTGTTCTTATCATTTTTCCTAAGGACGTGTTTAATCGCAGAGTTTGACGGCAAGCGGCAAATTACATTTATTAGGCGCCAATATTTCGTCACTTTCTTTGGTATGCTTCTCTTTAATATGAAATGTATGCATCTTTCGTTTTTCATATGTAATAACTCTACCTCTTTTTTTGATATTTTTTGTATTATTCTAGTGCAACCTAAGGTTACTGAAGACCTTTATGCCTTTCTGTGCCTTTTTGGTCTAGAGTAGGAAGCTTTTTTATGGGCTGCCTCTGTTATTGGCATCAATAAAAAGATGTATATATGGCGGATATCTTTTTGTTGTGATGAGTTTCCCGTGTAGTTTTGAATTTTTACGACCCCCTTATTTTCAATGTTTCCGTTGGAGTTTCCTCTTATTGGGGAAGGGGTTCTTTATTGAGAGATGTAACATATTCACTGCCGATGAAAGAAATTAAGATTGCTGTCAGGATTTTCAAACTGCTGGAGTGTATGTTTAACGGAAACATAACTTTCCACCGGATATCTCTGTTTAAGGATTCCCTTTTACTTGATTTCCCTTTGCAGAATTTTTGCTGCTTTGTTACTGTTCTGTTTGGCAAAACTCCAAAGTATTGTTCAAAAAGAAAACATTAGTTATCATCTTTCTGCCATGTGAAAGTTTGGAAATTATAACTTTTGTTGCTTTACTGTCCTATTATAACTATTTGGGTATGTTAACCTCAGCATTCTCGATAAGTCCTATCATTTTGTTTTAGTCAGTGCCTTAAGCATCACCAGAAGTTAGAACATGTTTCATTTATTGTAATTGCGAAGCTTGACACTTCTTTTCTTGATTACGTTTCAGCGGCAGGATTCTTGGAGTCTTCGTCTTTCAGACAGAATACACAGGCCACTGCGTGCCATCCCTCATGGATGTAATCTGTTTAAGTGCCATTCGTTTCTAAATCCAAGCCACACCCTTCACAATTCTAGTATAAAGAATGCTGCTTTAGAATTGACAAGGTGATTTATCTTTGTATCAAGTTATAGGGTGTATTTGTGTTAGTTATATATATGCACATTATTGTCACTAACAAGTAAGTTACCAACTTATATAAGTCTGTATCCACCTTATACAGCTGCCCTTTTTAATGTTTGAGCTTGCTGTGTTCTTGGGGACAAGGTCTGGCCCATTCTGTATTTTCTCTCTTGTTGATTTCTTATTACAGTTTGCCTTGAGACTCCTTCGTGTGTGAGGGGTATTCACATTTGTTTTGGGCTACCTTTTCGTACGTTTTATTTTTATCCTCCTTGTATACTCCATGGAGACTAGTAAATATCATTTTACTTGATAAGAAAAGGATCCATTTTGTTGGACTGTGTTTTAAAAGGTCCATAAATCATGAGTACCTAAACAGAAAACACTATCTTGTACATAAGCACCATTTTGCACTGCCCAATGAATGAATAATATTGAAAATTAAAGAATTAGCTGCATTCCCCTGTCCCTGTATTTGGGAAATTAAATAAGACCACTATTTCGTCGCATACGCAAACCCGAAAGCCGAAACAATCTATGCATCACAGTTTTGTCAATTTATTGTCCATACTTTGTATACCATCCCCATAAAATTTAACTTAGAAAGCATTCTGTTTTATGCAGGTCATGCAGTGCTTTACAGAGTAACTCTATTGTACTTAAGTTGGTTCCTGCAGTTACTATTGTTCTTTTTGCTGTATGGGTCCTAGGGCCACTGATGCGTCTAAGCAGAAACATATTCCTCCATGTAGGTGTTCTCTTCATCATATTAAGTTCATTATGTGTGAGAAAGTAGTCTTATAAGCCTGTATAATGCCTTTGGTTAGTGATATATTATATTGCACATTATCCTGCAGAAAAGTGATAGCAGTTGGAAAAAGAGTAGTGCAAATTATGTTATGACGTCTTATCTTCAGCCTCTGCTACTTTGGACTGGAGCGATACTCCTCTGCAGGTATCGTTGACTTGAAATTATGGATTGGAAATAAGAACATATTTTCTTTGGATTAAAAATGTATACAACGATAATACTGGTGAAAATCAATTTTCTTGTAGAGCATTGGATCCTGTGGTCTTGCCTACAGAAGCTAGTGAAATGGTTAAGCAACGACTCTTAAATTTTGTTAGATCTCTGTCAACTGTGCTAGCATTTGCGTATTGTCTATCAAGGTGAGTGTGGTTTCTGTCTATTGACATCACCACTATAAAAACTTCTTAACGAGTTCATTAGTGAAATGTGATTGATCCAAAGTACTGATATGCTGTTAAGTCTGAAGAGCTTCTTGTAGTTAATTCTTGCATCTATTTTCCACCAACTCTATCAATCATGATTTGTATTGAATTAGTTCATTTTTGAGAAGTTTCATCTGTGTTTTTTTTTAATAAGCCATTTTTGAGAGCTTTCATCATCGTTTGATTTCTATGTCCGATTTTTTAAAATGCATTTGTTGTGTTGTCTGACCAATTTATGTCCTTCAAATTTCTTATCTTTGTCTACTAGGGATATTCTCTTGAATTTTTAGCTTTGATGTTCTTTCAGTCGGCTTAATGTGATAACGGAATCTCTTTAAATCCTTTTATGCAGCGTCATTCAACAAACACAGAAATTTTTCATGGAGACAAAAGATCCAGCTGATACAAGAAATGTATGTTCCCTTAGCTATACGTTATGCATCTGGACCTGTTTATTTTAATATTATGAATTTTTATTGATAGTAATTTGCGGAGAGAATTTGAGATGCCAGTTGTCTACCTCTGCTTCTATTTTTCTGATCCTACCCAATTAGTATAGGAAATTCTTTTGATGGATCAAGCGAGCAAATCGTAACTACTGCTTGCACAATGGGGCAGATTACCTATGGAAAGATTAATAAATTAACATATTTCTAAATTGAAAATTATATATTTGTCAAAAGTGATGACGCCTTTGGGCTCTTCTTTCGAGAGAATCATTCTCAAATGTCTTGTTATATTATTACATGATTCTTTCATCGTTAGTATTTTACTGAATGATCTGTGCTTTAACTTTGATATGCTTTCCAATTTTAGTACGTTCCCTGCCTAAATTGTGTTATGCAAATAAAGGTTTCTTGTATCCTGGGCAGATGGGTTTCCAATTTGCTGGCAAAGCTGTATACACAGCAGTGTGGGTTGCCGCTGTATCATTGTTCATGGAGTTGCTAGGTTTTTCAACCCAGAAATGGCTAACTGCAGGAGGTCTTGGGACAGTCCTCCTGACACTTGCTGGACGTGAGGTGGAGTTCCTATTCCATTTGCTCTAGTCATAATTACAAATATTTACAAATCTGAAGGACTTATTTTTTTATTCAGATATTTACAAATTTCCTTTCAAGTGCAATGATTCATGCGACCCGGCCTTTTGTTGTTAATGAATGGATTCAAACAAAGATTGAAGGCTATGATGTTTCTGGGACTGTTGAGGTTTGTATTATGGATTGGCCGCATTTGAGATAAACTGCATAAGAACACGGAAAATGTTGGAGAATCTACCTCCACGTGCATTGTACTGCCCCTTATATTTTTGCAAACGAAATTAGCCAGCTCAAAGATAAATTAACTTGCATGGTGTCTCTTGACTGTAGAGGAAATCTACTTATTGAGCCATGAAAAGTAAAAAAATATAAAAAAATACAATGTCTCTTGCTCAAATATCTCTCTCACACTGACATAGTTATAACATGCAGCATGTGGGGTGGTGGTCACCAACTATAATAAGAGGAGAAGACCGCGAAGCTGTTCACATTCCCAACCACAAGTTCACAATGAATGTTGTGAGAAATCTCACACAAAAAACTCATTGGCGTATCAAAACCCATTTGGCGATCAGTCACTTGGATGTCAATAAGATTAATGTGAGGAGATTCTGAATCACTTCTCAATCAATTACAGATGCACTTATAGTTTTCCCATGATTCCAATCATCAATAATTGGTTCCTTTTTACTCTATTATTCAGAATATTGTAGCTGATATGCGGAAAGTGTTGGCAAAGAATCCTCAAGTAGAACAACAGAGGTTGCACAGAAGAGTGTTTTTGGAGAACGTTAATCCTGAAAATCAGGCACTTTTGGTTAGTCTAAACTCTAAAACATTAATAGCTTCAGGATTCTGACAGACTGACCCTGGTATTCTAGGCTAACTTTGCTTTATTTACTGTCACAACTCACATTTTATCTACACATTCTGTAGATTAAGTAATTAAATTCATTATTCTCTCAGTAGGGATGGTTTCTTGTGCACGTTGGAGAAGCCAGTGTCATTAAAATCGCTAAGAAGACCTAGGCGGTGGAGGGGATGGCTAGGCTTTTCTAGGCAGTCTTATATATTTGTATACACTATATAAAACATATATTAAATGTATAGATTCTAAGTTCTACAAAAAAAAATTACCATAAAAATTATGTTATAAAGCAGAACAACTTTATCTCAAGCATTTTAGAGCTTCAAAGCCTTAGGTTTCATCCATTTGATGAAAATATCAAATTTTGTTGAAGAACTTTATCAGGAAATGAAAATTTACAGGAAGATGATGTGAACGGGCAAAATTTAAACTTCAAATGTATGAATAAAAGGACTCTGGCATCTTGCTGCTTTTGGCAGGAGAAATCAGAATCATAAATATCTTTATTCTCTAATGTGCCAAATCCTGTATGACTTGGCCCCATATGAAAGAATAAAATCATTACTAGTGGCTAATTCTTTATTTTTAAGTGTTAAATTCGGTTGTGATAACTCAAGAAAAATTAAGATATTATTTCTACTTCATCTACGCTAGTGAAGAATGTTTTACCCTTTTTTTACTGTTTATATATCTGGCATTAAATAATCTATAGACTCCCTGTCTCCATTTTTTTAATACTTAATTTTTTGATAAAATTTCTTTTTGTTCTTGACGGTCTTATTAGATGTTATCCTTTTACGTATAATACTTCATCAGTCTCATTATTCTCCAAAAATATTGCAGATCTTGGTATCCTGTTTTGTTAAGACCTCACATTTTGAGGAGTACTTGTGTGTCAAGGTAGGAGTGCTTTTTCAGCATTCTTGCTTTCTTTCACTTCATTGCTTCATTTGTTTTTCAGCAACCTTTAGGAATTTAAGATTCCAACTATCTTTTAAATGCTATCCAGCAAACTGTTGTTTATGAAAATGAAACCAATAGTAAATTTGAATTTGGGTGTGGAAACCAGGAAGCTATACTGTTGGACCTTCTCAGAGTGATTAGTCATCATCGAGCTCGACTTGCTACTCCCATACGTACAGTTCAAAAGATATACAGTGATGATTTGGATAGTATGCCGTTTGCTGATTCAACCTTCACTCGTGGTAGAGCAGCTGCAAACCGTCCATTGCTTTTAATTGAGCCACCTTACAAAGTCAATGGAGAAGACAAAACAAAATCTCAAACTCGGTCAACCCGCATAAATGTAGACCAAGACAGCAAAGCTTCTCGACCAACCTCTGACAATAATCAGGTAGATGCAAAGGGTGGAACATCCGACACAAAAACCAAAGAAAAGTCAACACCCGAGTCTAAGATGAGACAGTCATCATCACTCGACACAAAAGTGAATTCCAAGGCTGGAGATGTGCCAAATCCCGATAAAGCGGTGGAGAAAGAGAAACATTTGTCGAAATATGCCTTGAAGGCCGATCCCAAGTCTGCAAAAGTTAGCTCGGATTCCAATGCTTCCCCTGTTTCTGATAATTCTGCAGAAAACAAGCCCAAGAAGAAGCCTTTGTCCGAAACCGGTGGTGATAATAAAGCAAACGGAGTTGCATCCACTTCATCAAGACCAGTCTTGGAAGAAAATATAGTTCTGGGGGTTGCTTTGGATGGGTCAAAGAGAACCCTTCCTATAGAAGAAGAGATGGCTCCCTCTGCAACTGCACCAGAAGTTAAAGAATTGGCTACATTCCGAAGTGGGAGCGGGTCCCCACCGGCTGACAAGGATAGCAAGAAAGATGGTCAGAATTCATATGTTCCGGGATCTACACCTGCTGATCAGTGTGATCATGCTGCACAGATATGATTTTATTTGCTTTGATTCAGCAAAATTTGTCTTCTTCTTCAGGGTGCATTTACCCTGTGACTCAAATATTTCATATTTCCAACCAACCTACCCTTCACGTTGGGGATTGTGTTGGTATTCTACTCCAGAAGTAAATGCCATTGTTTTAGGATTGGTTTGTACTTTGAACTGGTTCTATACTTCTATGGTTCTTAAGTAATCGCGGTAGTAACTGAGATATGTTGCTGCAATTTGCAGAATCTATCTTGTTCGGTTTCCATCTACACTCTTGGCCAATGTTTATTTATCATTATTGTACGTTGGATTGAACTGTTTTCTAAGATTGCAAAGATGCAATCCAACCAAATGTGAGGAATTATAGTATCCCCTTTTGAGGTATCAAATGGCTTGAAAATAAGAAAAATAGTCCTTGGTTGTAATTCTTAAAGACTAAGACTTGAAGTACTTGCATGTTGATTACATGTACAAAAATTTACTCGGTAAAATAGTTTAATCCTCATGCCTTAATTAAAACAGAAATAGCCTTAATATTGTTTTTGGTTGGTGGGAATAAAATGGAATAAGGTGGGAGAAAAGAACGGAATGGAATGGTATTTTCAACTCGTTTATTTCGCAACAAGTATATGCACACCGCTCACTTTATCATACGAGCATGAAATAGTCATTCAATTCCTTGCAGAAACATCAGCAAAATTTTCTGAAAGAATCAGTTTACGCAATGAAAATTCTAAAAATATATATATCTAAATGAAGCTACTCTCAGAAATCTTTCTTCAAAGCTTTTCCCTGCAGACAACAAGAATACATTTGACCAAGCACAAATCATCACTACAACATTTGTATATTACGTATCCGGCACATGGACAAATTTTACATTGATACTTGACAGGAAAATACACATATCTAAATTTTATAAGATGAGTCGTCCAAAATTAAATTTGAATGATATATTACATTATATGCTCGACTAAAGAGTCGTTTTCATGAACTGTATACTATGTATCCAGAACACGGACAAATTACAAGCAGAAATTGACACTACCTTTCCAACTGATATCAACGCATGGTAAAATGTGTGAACTTTTACATATAGGAGAAACCAGGGAGAGCATCTTATTTTAACCGATAGGAAAGAACCACAAATAATCGTTCAACTGGCAAATTATATGATAAAATAGCACACTTCAGAATTTTCAGGCGTGGCACATGCAATCTGGTGCAGGATATGTATATATCGACTGTTTAAGGTTTCGAGTTCTGAGTTGCCCTTGCCTATTTCTGTGCCCTTCAACCACCAATTCTTGGAAATCAGACCAAGTCATGCTCTTATTTAGGAAAAGCTGCCCCAACAATGCCATGTTAGGCCTGATCGTTTTCAGATTCTGGTAAGTTCGATGTCCTACCTGTTATATCAATAATAATAATAATAATAATAATTACTCACGTAGTGTTTGGGGCTCAAAGTCATGGAAGCAAAATATTCAAATCCACAATTTTTGAGCTACTTCAATTGATAATGGAAATGGATATGTAGCTGCGAGTTGAAGATATCCTTTCTGACTTTTCAATAACCAAATGCAACAGATGAAGGGAAAAGGAGCATAAGGTGGCAGAAACCACCCAAATTCTGATTTGTCACTTTACCAACAAGATCAATTAAGAGTGGAATCCACTATGCCCATTCCACAAAAGAGTCAAGTTTGCAAAATTTGCAAACTCTCAAGGATAAATCTTATCCCATCTTTACCCCTAAATATAATACTCCCTCCATTCCAAAATGAGAGATTCTTAAAAAAGTGATGGTTTATATAGACAATTTCGTGTTTACAGTTTTACCCCTAAAACGTAGAGCAACTTTGTGGGTGGATGGCATCGTCTGCGTAACTTTATGGCTAAAATTAAGAATAGAATGGCCCATTGCTACTCTAAAATATAAATCTATCTCCAATTTTGGAACGAACCAAAAAAGAATAACTATCTCCATCTTGGAATGTAGGAAGTGGGTGTTTAATTAGTACTTATGTTGCGTTTGATTCCCATTTCTTGCGAAAAAAGAATGGAATGAAATTTTATATTGAAATTGAGTGGTGGTTGGAATGCAATGGTTAGCTAGCACTAAAATTTAATTTCAAAATGAAGGTAGGAATGGAATGGATGAAACCCACCTCCTCCAAGAGAAATAAACAACACATTTCATTCCAACCAACACTCAATTTCTATGTAAAATTTCATTATATTCTTTTTCCTTAAAAAATGGAAACCAAACGTAACATTAGTAGTTAGTAGTGATAACATGACAGCACCAGGAAATGCTACTGAGATGTTTTAACTTGATGAAATTGTGTCATTTTATAATTTATACTATCAATAAACAAAAGTAGGACTCTTCTTTTGGAATGGAGGGAGTGCTATTTAAGAATTCACTCGGTGGAGCAAACCCAATTAAGAATTCAAAAACTAACCCTAACCCTCATAATCAACAAGTTAAATGGTTACCATCGCATTGTGCATATTCCCTGGTGAAGCAGAGATGAAAATGTCACTGTGCATGCTGACATAGTAATCAACAGCAGCTAATAGAGAAGCCTTTCCTTTTATACCAGCCCTTTCTTCAGCAGAAGCAAGACTCTTTTTGTCTTCCATAAATGGAAACAATTTTCGTAAGGTTGAGATCCTAGCTTCCCCACCATAAACCTGGATAACATGAAAGTTAACAGTTTCCAATATTCAAGTACTGGTGTAATGAAGGAATGAATGGTTCTTCATTGAACTATTTCAGAGAATTTTAATATTAACCTTGTGAGAAGCAAGATATAGACGAGTAGTATTGTCAAAGCCCAAAGCTGCTAGCAGCAATCCAATTTCTTCTGGAGTTAGTGGGCAGCGCCCCTGATTCCTCAACTCCTCGTCAGTGAACTGGGAATTGAGGACTCTTCCTTGCCAAATCACTTGTCGGTATTTAGCAAGTGCCAGCTTCTCCGCTTTACCACCGCCAAAATCGCAGGCTGAATGGGCAGCCATATCCTGAAAAGTGGCCACGTTTAGAACTTAACAAGAGGCAAAGCCTTGAATGTGGAAACTACCAAAACACATCCTATTTTATTTTTTTTATTTAATCATTAATGATTGCATTATGATTTAATATTTATCAACTCCATTTGTAGAGCACATGCTTTAAAAGGTGGGGCCTCAAAAAAAAAAAGTTGAAAACGTTCAGAATTGGGTCATACCTTATCAAATCGAAGGTGTACAACAGCGAACTTTCCAGGTCCTTCTTTCCCTTTTTCATTAGTAACCTCTTGAAGGTACTTGCTACCAACTACTTCTTTTTCCCCTGGAGGATACCTAAGGCGATTGACAAGAGCATCTCCAAGAGCTATAACATGGGGCACGAAACTTAATGCTTGAAAGTTGACCTTGCAACGTAGACGCTGGATATCATTGGACATGTTCTCAAAAGCCAGACGGTGAGAAAATGGTGCGATGGCAGCTATTCCGTAACTGTACCGAGAACAAGATAAGTCATCATCCTAGTTTAAGAAGTTGAGCTATGAATTATTTGCATAGACCTTCTGAGAAAATGTTTATTGGAAGGATATATTATTACAGATTTGGAAACACAAGAATGATGCTTTCATATTCATAAGTCATGCTGCTATTTATGAACCAAGTGAGCCAGTAATTTGTGTAAGCACTCTTAGGAAAAGCGGAGCCTAACTCAGATTCACCATTTCAAGTGATTCAAACAATTATAAGGGGCATCAAAAACACGAATCAGGCTAAGTTATGTGAAGGTTATACAAATTGAGCACTACTAAAATCTAATGAAGTTCCATGTATAGTTTGTGAGGTATCACATGACCGACGCTACTGCCGATTTTCAACTACATGATTGTAAGAATTACTCCCTCCGTTCCAAAACTTTG
Source organism: Pittosporum tobira (assembly GCA_032359685.1). Classification (NCBI taxonomy): domain Eukaryota; kingdom Viridiplantae; phylum Streptophyta; class Magnoliopsida; order Apiales; family Pittosporaceae; genus Pittosporum; species Pittosporum tobira. The sequence continues at coordinate 12,154 of JAUMHB010021304.1, forward strand.
AGATATTTTTAAACAATTAAGAGTTTTATAGACAATTTTCTGTTTAGAATTTTACCCCTAAAAAGAGCATTTAATTTTCATCTCCATTGTCGTTGTTGCGGTCATTGTCGGTATCAATCAACTAAAGCTTCATTGTTAGGTCGTCGTTGGACGATAAATTAGGAATATCATAATCTTTTATTGTTTTAAAATAGAAATCTATATCTAATATTTTGGAATGGAAAAAAATGGAAAAACTATCTCCAAGGTTGAAACAGAGGGTGTATCATTTTTTAGCACTAAAAGCAGCCACAGTATTACTTTCTTCCGTGAGTTTCATTTGGAAAATTATATGATCGGATTTACTAGTAAATGAATCATATTACATAGATCTTCAGCTCAGGCTCTTTCATATAATTGCAGGAATACCAAGATGTTTGACCATTAATAATCACAAAATGACTCAACTGAGATTATTCATCTCCAAATTTAATTAAATTTATGTTGAGAATAATTCCTTAAAGAAGTTACAAAAGAACACTGTAAACATCTTCAGAAATATGCATACCGTTGTGCGTGATGGACATTTCAAACATCTAGAGATTCTAGAACTGGGAAAGTTGAAAAGATAACTTCTAGCAGTGATATGTAGCTCCCCCAACAGTGAAAATGATTCAGGTCCCGTGCCTTAGCCCATTGCCCAGTTATACTTGTATTTCAAAAAAGAACTTGCAAGTAATCATTTTATTAACATAACTCTTATGAAAGGATTTTACATGCCATCTCAGACCTAGATCCTCTTAAAATCATTTTTCTTCTTCTTTACATCAAAGTCCTCACCTATTTTGGTTTCGAAACCATCCTTGTAATTCTTTTATCGTAAAGAAAGCAAAAATGTGCACAAACATATAGATATATGAATCTAAGCTACTTCCATGATGTCTTGCAATCAAGTCAATCAAATTTTACCAACCTCTCCAGGACAGGCAGCACATTCTCCAGATACCACTTAGCTGAAGCATGAACAGGTGCAGTTTTGATTCGAGTAGCTCGAATGGCCGTCGCATAATACTCTCGTGTACTCCAAGCGAAATCATCAGGCAACTCTTTAACTATTGAAATGTCATCCTTCAATACATCGATGAAATGATCTACATCAAATATATCCATAAATGTGCTGCGGGGAAGCAAAAGACAAGGGTGGGGATTTCAAGCTCGTAATAATAACAATTTCGCAAAAAGGAAAATATACATGTGATATAAATTTGATTGAGGACCTTGAATCTTTCCAAACAGGGTTCACTTCTAGATGAGGAATTACAAGTGTTGCATTCAATATTTTAGCAACAGCAACTGCATCACATATCTGTTTGGAGGAAGATGTGCACCATATTAGTAGATATGGAAACAAGTTGATCAAACTGATTCAGTGGTATCAGAGAGTCAAATATTGTCGGCTATTCCTATTTATTTATAAAAGCTCTTTTTGAATACCTACCCCCATCCTCTGCTGGTTCAACCCTCCATCAAGGAACACCTGGAGATACCCCTGTGAGTTTTCGGATAATGGTGCTGCTACAATTAAGGGATGAATCCATGAGAGGAAAGAAGAAACAAGAAACTGAAAATATGAACCGATGTTATACCAGCTCCTATATATTTGGGCCTCAGTAGTTCAATCAGTTACGAATGTACTAGTACAAAACTACTCCATTATTACAACTAATTCTCATCACTCACTGGAGGTAGCTGTCGGTTCAGCACAAGATTTCCATCCTTGGTTGGCCAAGGGCATCCATAGATCAGATTGATGTTTATTTGCCTAAAACAGAAAAATCAAGTGAGAACAGGAAGTTTTATTATTCAGATTTTCAGTTTTAAGAAAATCACAACAAATATGCAGCTCAATCAACTCGTACTCACAGTTTGACGCTGTATAGCACTCTTCAGCAGATGCAAGTGTCTAGGTTTTGGAGCATTAAATTCCTGCGTAATAAATTTATTCATGAATTAGAAGAAGAACAACTAGCCCTCAAATTGATATGCACAATTAGAGAATAAGTAATCTGAAGAGAAGCTGCAAGTTACTATTATGCTTAATTCCATAAAGAACATAATTAACTTGCTATCAATTTAGAAATTGTCAGGAAAGGCAAAATACTAGATACTCTGATTGTTAACACTTGAATATAGGCTGAATTACACCCTAAAAAATTTAGCTTTCACTTGTTACTATATTTGTCAAAGAATTTAGTTGCTTTCAAGTCATTGTCCCTAATAAATCAAAACCTACCAAATTATTGGTGTTTGATATTCAAAACCTGGAATACCCAAATTGTTCCCTAATTCCCATTTTCCGTAATACCCATCAAATTTGCATTACAGCATTAACTTTCCTTCTTCCTTAGATTATATCTCAGCCACTGCTGGATTTATCAATCAGCCAAAATAACAATCAACCAGTAAGATGGAAATTATGCTCTACTGAAAAATTAAGCAGTTCTCCAATCTTCATTATCACATCAAAATATCTAGTAAGTGAATTTAAGTCCTTTATAAGTAGAAGAAAATTCTTCACAATAACTTATATTCTACTTATAATTTAAATTTTTTTTAAAAATTCAACTTTTCCGGTGAATGAAAATCGTATTAATATTCACAAACGTGCGTAGATGTAAGAAGAGATTATTGAAAAGAATAAAGGGCATATGTACCGAGAAAATGGACGGGAAAGCGTGGCTCAAGGGACTGAATAGAGTGGGAAAGAGAACAGGTAGAAGCAGCACAAATACACCAGCAAGTGCTCCTCCTCCCCTGTGATTAAGGTGATACACCCTCATTCTGGTGGGAAGTGGCGGTGGCCTGAGGTGATGTAAAGCTCAGCTCACCTCAGCGCTCTCTGATTTTATAGTTCTGGTGGTACAAAATGAAAAAGAAAGCAGCCCTTGTTGCCCTAGAGAACAGACTTAAGTGGCTGGCTAGTCCAACTAAATGGACAGACGGAGATGGGTCCAATAACAAAGTCCCGTCGATATCAGTGGGAGCACCTCACATGGGAACCACCTCTCACAGGAAGTTATACAAACAGGACAGCTGCAATGAATTGATTTGTAGTAGAAAATATAAAAAAAAGACAAGTCTTTCAGAGGAGGAGGACCCAGATAGACTCCACCATCTTAAAGATCGTTGTTCGACTCACCAAAAATGATGAGGGGGAGGATTAATTTTCTCTCTTTACTCTCTCGATTGCTTTCAGAGAGGAGACAATGGTAGCTCTGACCCGAGGTAATTGTTGACAGGGGTTATGGGGTGCGGTTCGGTGGACAGTCCTTTATTAGTACCCGGCACTTGTTGTCACCGACACTACACGCACTAGAGTGTGCGCTTTGGTGAGCATGCGTGATTCATCGGTTTATTACTCCGAATCTCCATTTTTTTTTTTTGACCGTTATAGATTGGCGCCAGGTCCGGTTATATATGGGAATCCTAAGCGGTAACGACCTGATTTTGTTTGTTTTATTGACAAGTTCTCTCCTAATTCCTTCAAAGAGAGAGAGAGAGAGAGAGAGAGAGAGAGAATCTAATTATGTAGATAATAAGAATATTAAATTTTTAAGAAATTTGGTAATATAATTTTTTAATTTAAAATTAATAAATTTTTTTAATTTAAAATTAATAAATTAATAAATCTATGTCACTAGAATTTTAATAAAATTATAATACAATTTCAATACATAAAAATATAATCTTTCTTTGTTCCCCATATAAAATAAGGAGTTTGACTTCACATAATTATATAAAAATTAATAAATTCCTCAATTTTTAAATATTTTTATCATTTAAATCACTAAAAAATGTTTTAAAATATTATTATTAAAAATAAAATTTAACTAAAACTTGTCACATATTTTCTTTCCCATATACATGTACGTACCAGTGATCACGCGACTGAATTAGCATTGGATAATAACAAATGATAGTTTTGGTCCTTTTAGATGAGTCCGTGTGTGTATAATGTAGACACACGTGTGTGCGTGTATATATACATAGAGAGAGAGAGAAAATTGTTAATTTCATTCAAAAAAGATTAATATTTTTACTAATAAGTATTACATTTAAAATTTTATATATATATAGAGAGAGAGAGTAAATTTTATTTAATAACTTATGATTCGAACTGATTTTTACGTAATTATTTAAAATTTAAAAGTTGACACTTAACAACATGTAATTTTAAAATTAAATAAATAAATTTAATGTAAAATAATAAATAATTTAATATTTATAATTTAAATTAATTTTTATATAATTATTTATAATTTAAAATAATTCTCACGTAATTACTTATGATTTAATGACGTCTCCCATGATTTATTCACGCGAGATTCTCAGGTTAAAGGAGGCACAAAAGTACTGGTTGTGACGATCTTTTGTATTCTTCCTATCCGTGACTCACCAACAACGATAAAAAGACAAGGAAAGTACAGAAATACAAAATCAAACGAAATTGATTTGGTGTCCCATCCACTCTTTGGTCCTTAGTCCTTCTCTCTACTGCTTCCCCCATTATGAGTTATCATCAAAAATAGAAAAAAAATAAAATTTATTCTGTTATAAATTTCATTTTTCTAGTACTTCTTCGGACTTTATCTGAATTAGGGGTGTTAAAGAATCGTTTAAGATACGAGCCTGGCTCAATTAAGATTTAGCATGAGTTTTTAAAAAAAAAAAAAATTATTTAATTTAATAAGTTAAATTCAAGTTTTAATTGATAAAAGTTCAATAACAATAAATATTTTTAAATTTTTCACTAAAAGTTCGAATTTAACTCGTTTAAGTGACTGAATTTAAACTCGAAAAAAAAATCGTTTAATTAAACAAGTCGAACTCGAGTTCGACATGTTTGGCTCGACTTGTTTAATAGCCATAATCTAAATGATGTTATTTAGGCTTAAATATAATTTTTCCATCAAATTATAAGTGCATTTTAAATTAAAAATTTTTAATTTTTAATTTTCGATAAATTGAATCTCAATGTCTTATGAAATCATTGTTAGGGTCTGGGCTGATTGTTGGTATAGTATTTAGTTTTCTTTCATAATAATATCCGTGATTCGTCGACATTGGAAAAAAGACAAGAAAAGTGGAAATACAAAGTCAAATAAAATTGGTATAGTGTCCCATCTACTCTTTCATCGTTAGCTCTATCCGTTCCTCCATTATCACTTATCAACCCAAAATAAAAATAAAAATAAAATATATTGTTATAAATTTATTAAATATTATAAGAATAAAGTGTATTGATTTCACTAAATCTTCAGGATTACAGAATGTTTTAGTTGGTAATAATTCTCTATCTCACGTTTATATATATATTTCTAGTACGACCAGATAGTTTGAACAAATTTGCGATTATCAAATCATGGTCAGATAATCATGATTTGCTTTACAATACTAGTATATTTCACCATTTTTATTATTTTTTTATATTAATTTCTGCTTAGGTCCAACGCGGCTCAGCCCATCCCATCCAATTGTGATGGCCCAACCCAATAATGACCCGGTCGATCCCAACCCCAGTGGCCCAGTGCAACATTAAGTTTAGCCAAACCCAAACCTTTGTTTCCCAAGGATGGGCTGGACATCCCGGTGCAATTTTTAATCGTGAATATTGTCAATTACCGGGAGTCGGCTCAAATATTATTTTATTTTCTCATTTACAGTGGAAGGGAGTGATGCGTCACATTTGAAGTGGAATGGATTCTTCTAAAAATTACTTTAATAAATATAAATATATTTACATATTTTAAGCGGTATTTTAAAAATCTATAAACACCTAAGCAAATTCGAGCAGGAGGTGATTAAGCAGATTTAGACGCTCAATTAATCTAAATATTAGATGATTGTCTAAAAATTTAATAGTAGATTAATCAAAATACACTTCAACTTTTATAATTAAAACGGAACAAGTTTTGTCACAAACTACATTTCTTAATTCTTATCAGCTCCGAAGAATTTTAAGCCTTGCATGTCTATTAATGCATATTCTCTTTATTGCATATTTCCCTCCTTTCTTAATTTCTATGACTCTCTTATCATGAGAAAGATGGATGCACAAATCATCAGATTTGCTCGAATCTTTTGTAGTGGTGGCTATGCTTTTTTGCACTTAGTGACCACATGTGTTCCTGAACTATCAGGCTGTGCCCTACTTGAATTTTGTAGTTTTGAGTCAGATTCAATCCCTTTAGTATTTATGGTTGCGGGTGCCAAAACATCTTTTCGGGTCGGGGAGGAAGAGAGTGGAAAGATTAGGGCTGCATGAAACCTTGGAAGCCTTTCTTCCAACAAATTGGCTTTTAAGTCTCCAGCAATCCATTCATTAGAAGTGTGTAAAGAGTGAACTTAATCCGATCCCAACTCATTAAGGCACACAATTTTTTTTAATCGCCTTTACTTGTTTATTTAAACGAATTTTTAACAAGTCTAATTATAATTTTTTTTTTTAAAAATTTAAAATATTTAATATTATCAAACTCTTAATAAATTAAACTTTAAATGAACTGTGTTTGACATGTTTGGTTCAACAAATTTATTATCATAGTTGAGCCAAAATTTAAATAAGATAAACTCGAATTTTAAAAAATGGCTCCACTTATTCAAAATCGGTGCTATTGGATGCAACTGGACTATTTTATTTCTATTAAAGAATCTTAAAATAACCAAAAAACACACGGAAAAAATTCTTCGTTGAGGTTTAACAAAGTAATGTTAATCATAAGATTTTATATATACATGAGCAATCTTATGTATGTTTTACAGTTATATTTTATTTCTTCACAATATAAACAAGAACAAGAAAGTGAAGAATTTCTCCATACGAATAGTCTGCCCCAAAGGGACTAGTCTAAATATGAGAGATACTTGTACATCATGCATCCACAAGACAAGCAATAGTTAATTAATGGAGAATAGTTTTGTCTTTCTTTTACTATACTCTCCTTTGCCCTTTTCCGGTCAGCTTCAATAAGGTAACCTGCAAGAAAGAACAAGAAAATTGGTACAACTCGAAGCAGAAACATGAAGTGTAATGGCAGAAATGGATTTTTTCGAACAGCTACATTTTGATCTTCTTTTACTTCATCCTTTTTTAATTGTAAGTCCTACATGCAGCATGAGGATCGACTTTCCAATGGGATTCACCCATCCTATTACTACTCCCAGCAAACCACGCTCAAGAGTTCTGATGGGATTCAGTGTTTTAGTGTTGGTTTGATTTTACTCGGGACAAATACATTCAATATTACCACACTTTACATAAACAACCAAGTTAAAACTTTAATATTTTTTAGTCATCCGAGCTAAGCAAACAATCCTATCCCTAACAGTTGGATCTAATTTTTGAGACAAATCCAGACATGCTAAAGGAGTCTAAACTATGAAGTTATTCGCTGTGTTGATTTATGTCTAAAAAATATTTTTTAAAAAAAAGGATGAGGAACTCACCCCAGCCTGAGGGATGTATCTGAGCTGTCATGGTCTTGTGGAGGGCCAGTAGAGTTGCAAATATCGGTTATAGACACCGATGACTGACCATCCTCGCAGATCATCGTCTCTGAATCACCTTGATTTAAATTTCGACCTTTAGATATCTCCATCACCTTTAATCAAATTAAAATTGCAGTTTCCATTAGCTGAGGATGAAGCAAAAAGAAAGACATGCATGAGAGAAAGGGAGAAAAACTGGGGAAAAGAGACAATGGCAACTCGTACTTCTTGTCTTAATCGCTCGTTCTCTTCCATTAGCTCCATGCCCTGCATGTTTTTTACCAATCAGTCCAAGAGAAATACTGATGATACACATCAGCATAAATAAAAGAACTGGTAAACGAAAAACAACCATAAATTGAAGTTAAAAGTCAATTTGGCTAAATAAAATTTATCAAGTAGTGTGGAATTGTTTCAAATATCAAGTGTTGTTTCTGACCTTCTGTTGAAGATGCCCGATCTCTGTCATAATTTTTTCACCCTAAAAAAGGAGAAAATTTTATTAAGATTAAATCCAGGATTGAAAGCTAAAGTCCATTACCATATTATTTCAAGAACATAAAAAATACGTACCTTTTTCTTTATCACACAACTCAATCCGGCTTCAAGGGACCTCTCTAGCTGCTGCAACTCTTCAATATTCAACCCTTGAAGCTCTTCTCCCCTCATCTGCCTGTTTTATATTATTATGTCTCAATACAACCCCTCTATATTATTATAAATAATACTACATCCGTTTCAAAATATAAGAGTATTGTGGATTTTTTAAAGATCAAATCTGAAAATTTTCAAATTTGAATTAACATGAACTCATTTGAGTTTTGAACAAATTATTTTTTATAACTAATATTCCTTTTCAAGTAGTTCAAGATTTCACAATTGTATTGACTATAATTGAGTTAATTCATGTAATTTTGAATGTCAAAATGTTTACAATTCAATATGTTCTTATATTTGACCCGGATGGGGTAAATTCATAGGAAAATTTACCTCAGTTGATGACTTTTCACTGCCACCTCCTTGCTTAATTTGGCGTTGTTGCTGTTCTCTACCAGCTGCAACACAATGTTCTCATTCCTTTAATTAGTGGAGTACCAAATAAAAAATTACATTGATAACCCCGTTCACAGAATTTTCATAAATATATCATACTATAAAAGTTATATAGATCCGTCTTTGTTGCATGCAAAAAGGGGAATCATGCAAATCCTATCCTTAATGCTCACCTGCAACTCAAGGGATGGCTGTTCCATCTTCTCCAGATTCTTCGAGTGCAGGTTATGCCTTTCAAGTATGTTGTTGATGCTGATGTAGGAGACGGAAATAGATACTAGTTACATGCTATATATTAAAGGTGATTTACATGTAATATATTGTTCAATAAACAAATCATAGGAGCAATATTAAATTAACAATGAAGTTACCTAATTATATTTATATATACACACACATTAAAAAGTTAAATACTTTTCTGATTGCTAGTATTAACTAGATTCTAAGCGATATGAGCATGAAGGATTTAATTCAGCTAGGTAAAACATATATATGCCTATTTCATTTTTTATCCTCGACATAATTTAAATGAAGTGAGATCCATATTTTAGGGCATAATCTTGATTGCATTTAGTTATGACAAATGACAATCAAATCAATAGGTTCAAATCCTCCCACATAAATTGAGGAAAAATTTATTTTTCCTAACATATACAAACCATTAACTAGAAGTGTAGTAGTCATGACACGAAGGTACACAATCAACCTAATCAAAACATAAATAATAATGACATATTAAGAATCCTATGACTGTATAATCTAAAATTATAAAATATCTCTAGTTTTGAAACATATTAAAAAAAAATATACATTGTATGAACAATTTTGGAATGGGAAGGAGTACTGCTTATATATACTCCACAAAAGCATAAAAATTTGGAAAATTCTAGTAGTTTGTTGTTTGTGGCTACTGCCATGAGTCTCAAAATCTATAGATAGCAAGTAGCAGCTAATAATCATGAAAGATGGAAGAAAGGTATTAGCCAATTATCAAGACTGAGGCAAACTTACAAGAATTTGTGGTTCTGCACCTACTTGCGCGCCTAGTTTGTTTCCCAAATATCGTACCAGTTAACCTACTTAATTAGTAATCTTCATAATCTACAATGTGGTTTCATGGGAGACGATTTACCTGCTAACAACCCTAAGGCAACTTAATGCTCATCCACAAAGAGATATATGTAGCATTAACTATATTAAGCTATGAGTAAATTTTTTCAAGTAATCATTCTTAATTAAATGAACTTTACCTATTTATAGTTCCAGTATACTTAGAGGATGTCTGTATATATCAAAGTGCTCGTTTGGTTGCAACGTTGAGAGATTATGGCCGTCAAATGCATCAAATGATCATGCTTGGTAGATCATGATAAACTAAATTTAAGTTCAAAAAACTGAATTTGCAGTTTAAATCCAACTTCAACAAAAACTTGAAATTAAATTTAAGCTGCAAATCACAGTTTGGTGAATTTTCACCGCTGCTACTAAACAAGCCCAAAGTATGAAACTCAATATCAAACTATGAAAATGGTGGTAGATAAAAGCATCATAATTGTACTAATCCTCCAATATACTTGTAGAGTTTTTTAGGTTAGCTGACTGCTAAAGGTCCCTAATCTAACCGTAGGTTAAAGCCCAGCCAAGTAGAGTTAGCTGCGGTTTTAAAATATCTTAGGTCTTCTATTTGACATCAGAGGCTAAGATAGTGAACAAATACTAGATATGCAAAATACAAGAGTTGACCAAGTCAACTGTACAGCCTCCAACAGCTCAACTTCTTCACTGGAATAACAGCTTAATTTCTATGAACTGTATGTATATTGATCAATACAAAGAAAGAAAAGTACATCTACCACAAAACAATCAAATATATACAGTGAATACTGTGTGAAAGTAACAAAACAGATATCAAGAATAGTCTACTAATTAATCCTTTCATATTTCATCAATCTCAACGCGTATTCCTTTTAGAATCCCAAGAAGTTAATATCTTTAGGTCACAGTGTCTTCAGCAATATTGCTGTCTTTTTACCGAGTAGATTTGTAGAGAGCTAGCTAATCTTTCTCTCTATCTCTCTAAACAAGGATCTAGAACACAGTGTGGGTGTGTGAGTGTGTGTGTAATAATAATAAGTTATTAACCTGGAGCTGGAATACTGAAAGAGCTTTCCGGTAGAGGAGAAGATGATGAGAGCAACATCAGCATCACAAAGAACAGCTAGTTCTTCAGCTTTCTTGAAAAGCCCTCTTCTTCGTTTTGAGAAGGTCACCTGCCTTGCTGTTGTGTTATCTATCTTCTTGATCTGAATCTTTTCTCTAGCCATCTCTCTCTATATACAATTATACATACACACGTAGCAATTTATTTATTACTCCAAACCCCTATAAAAAGAAAGCAAGGAATAGAATAAACCAGCATACAATGAAATGAATTGAAATTAATACTTTCCAAATATAGAGCTTTTATGATCGAATAAAAAGCAAGAAGGGTAGAAAGGGACACCATGTTCGGGACAAAGATGGCGGCATTTTGCTAAATTTAGTGAAAGAATAATACACCCAATTACACGGACTACAGACACGAAAAGCAGAAAAAATCGTAAACCGACTTGGCCAGGTTTTCAGATTTTCAGATCCAAAAGATGATGAGAAGTCCAAGACTCTTACCAGACATAAGAGCCCACCAATAAGACAGTAGTTGTATGATACACATACAACATACTCCGTCGTTCTCAAAAACAAAATAGCAAATAATATATATATACTTACAGAATTTTTTAATATATATATTAATAAAATTATATATTTTATATTGGTAAAATAATTTATTTACGTTTTGTTAATTACATTTTGAATGGTCTACATTTTGTCTCTGCCATTTCGTTAAATAAAAACTTTCTTAATTTATAAATTTTTAATAGTTATAACTTTATTTTTAATACAGAGAATATGTGTATGTGCTTACCAATTGGGATGTTAACTGGGTTATGTTGATCTGGTGAGTTGTTTGTTGGATTATTGGAGATCTGCAGATGCCTTGTTGGGTAAAAAGCCACCAATGAGAGAGAAAGATGATGGGGTTTTATTTATTCCATGCTTCAAGTGAAGAAGTGGTGCCTTTTGTGGTGAAGCAGGTATGGGGATACCCTTTTCCATTTTTTCAATTCTTCCATTTGTTTTAGTAACTGGAAAAGGTTAAAAAGAGAGCTGTCGGATAGAAACAGGATATACAGTAATTGTTATACAATACTAATATAAAACTCGATTGGTACCATTTATTTTAAAATATATTATAAATTATTTAATAATTAAATTATTAAATAAGTGATTACTTCTGTTTAGTGTAATTTTTTTAAAATAGATTATTGAATAAGTTCCTAAAATTTATCTTTCTGGAAATAATTATTATGTACTTTAACAATTTATATAATTTAAAAATAACTTATTAAATAAACCGAAACAAACAGAATTATGAAGTGATAATCACTTTATAAAAGCTAAACCGAAACAGGCTAATAGTCTTGTACACTTTATTCGATCAGACTTTCATCATTTTATTTTTGGCTTACCCTGACTATATATTCCAAATGTGATTTATTATTACCCTAACTATATATTCCAAATGTGAAGAGTCTTTTAATAATAATAATGTAATTAAGTATTTTAAAATCACAAATATAATACATATTTAATAATAATATTGTAATTGAGTATTTTAAATTAAATGTCATCTTCTTCTTTTTTCTTCTCATTATTAGCATCTCTGTACATGTGTGCCTCAGTGTATCCAATTAACTTTGGAGAGGAATTTAGATAAACCAAGTCAAATTGAGTTTGGATTGTCGAGTTCGAGCACATTTAGAAATTAAAAATCAAATAAGTTTAATTGAATTTTAGAGTATTCGGAACTTTTGTATTTCGAAGTTTGAACTCACTAGTTTATGTAATAAAACGAGTCTTATGACATTAAGTAAATTTTTGTCCAAATGGGTACTTCGCTTGGAAATTTATCCGCGAGAATTAAAAGAGCCGTGAAAATTATTCTTTCGTTCAAAACGAATTTGGAAAGAGGTAGCTAAAGTAGAAAGTTCCTTAAAGCTGTAAACGTGCCATAGCCTAAAGTAAATTTTTTTTGTTTAAATATGTAACGTGCGAGATCAGGGACGTATCCACATACTCCCATGTGAGTCCGAAAATCTCCAAACTCATATCGTAATTTGTAATAATTTAATATTTTATAAAATTTATTTATCTTATACAGTATAGTGTTAGTGGATATAAAATAAATTATAGGGTTTAAAATACAAATATTTTATGATAAAATGACTTTATGAAATATTCGTTCATGTACGATGTGTCGTATAGCCGACAAAATATTTGTGAATCCCATAACATACGGATAATTATTGAGTCGCCATAAGTTTTGAATAGTCGATATTTACTAACTGGTCACTTTCTATTATACTATTACTCCGACAATAATTACAAAAATAATAATATGAGTAATAACTAATATATATTTATTTTTGTTGATAAATAATTTGATATGACCAATACCAATTGTATTAAATATTTTATCAGTATTGGAATTAATTATTAAGTAAATAATTGTATGACCAATAATATTTAGTGTATGACACTGATTATATGGAGGTAAATGTATTATAGCATAACTGTCATATATTAAATAATTTAGGAAGTCAGTGAAAGAATTATTAGATTTACTGTAAATGATATTTATGAATTGTTAGATGAAATATTATAAGAAAAGTTTGGAAGATGTTTATTAGTATATAAGTAACGTGTGACTAATTTTCGGATAAATAATATGATTAATTAATGAACAGTTTGAAGTAATATTTATTAGATAATAGATTATGGGTGAAAAAAATTTTAAAATTGAATTCATTCAAATAATAATTATGTATCTGATCATATGGGATAGAGTGTAAAAGACGTTTGGTGTAAAAAAAAAATTTGGAAATAATTGAAATTTTTGGGATAAACTTTGATGTTTACATAAAATATAAAATAAAGTTTTGGTTTTTCATAAAGAATGAAGTATTGGTATTTTATTTTCATAAAGTATTAAATAAATTTTTAATTTAAAGTTTTGATTTTATTAAAGAATGAAATAAAGTTGGATTTAAAGTTTTGATTGAAAGTTTTAATTTTATTAAAACATGAAATAAAATTTTAATTTTATGAGATAATATTTTGACTTTATTATTATTTTTCATAAAGTATAAGATGAAGTGTTGGCATGTTATAATTTTTGTAGACAAAATATAATGGTGAATATAAATTATGAAAATGAGTTTTGGCACATTAGTATTATTAGAGACAAAAATTAGTGCTTGATAGATGAGATGAATAAACTTTGAAAAAAAAAATAGTTGACATAAAACTATTTTGAAATTGTCCGGTGAATTATTTTTGGGTGAACTTATTTGGGAAGCTTGGCAAAAAATTTAGTATAAATAGATGACTTGAGAAGAATAATTTTCAAACATTCATCGATTATCTTCATGCTATATTGAATGCTTATTTACTTTTACAATATTTCTGTGAATATTTCTTGAGTGTTACAAAATTTATTTTTGCAAGAGAATACAAGTGTTAGTGCAAAAAAATTTCAGGTAACACTTATCTCTATTTACAGTCTCTGATGAAATAATTTATAAATCATATTATATACTACGTACAAAACTTACAAATTACAATTAGAATACCAAATATTTTAGGAGAATTCTTATTT